>UCOK01018764.1:0-309196 GCA_900474325.1 Synergus umbraculus | reverse complement strand
TGTCTCAATAATTCAGATAAAGTTGATTAAATATCGTAGTAATAATTATTTGAATTAACATTAACGTTCTTTACCTTCGATGATCGTCAGGAGTATGCACGTTTTGTTCACTCGTTCCTGGGTTGCTGATCTGTACATCATCACGTTGAGGCTCAACGAAAGTAACCACGCTGAAGAACAATATAAAAATTTAATCTTATCTCAATAATTCAGATAAAGTTGATTAAATATCGTAGTAATATATAATAATTATTTGAATTAACATTAATGTTCTTTACCTTCGATGATCGTCAGGAGTATGCACGTTTTGTTCACTCGTTTCTGAGTTTCTGGGCTGTTCATCCGCAGTTGGGGGTACAAAAAACATTCTTCTTGTAGGCACAATTAAATCAGCCAGGCTAAAGAACAATATAAAATTTTAATCTTGTCTAAATAATTAAATAAATTTGATTAAATATCGTAGTAATATATAATATTTATTTAAATTCACATTAATATCCTTTACCTACGATCGTCAAGAATTCGCACGCTTCGTCTGGACTGTTCACCCTCAGGATAGAATCCAAAAATCATGTTTGTTGTAGACCTGGTGCTGAATGGGCTGAAAAAGACAATTAAAATACAATCAGACCAAAATTCCTAGGAGAAAACTTATTCTGTATATAAAAATCATATTAATTTGCAGAAACTGTCTATCTTTACGAAATATTTCACAAGACATAGGTATTGTTACGGAATATTCGGTAGTAATATTATTATTTTTTTTTAAATATTATTATTATTTTTGATATCGAAATTTTCTTGACTTTGGATAAGACAAAGTTATTTCTTTGTAATATTAATTTTTATACATTCTTTACCTTCGAGATGTTTCTGATTTTTCCACTTTTTGTTCTTTCGATGTTGAGGGACCAGGTTCATCCTTATCTGTGGTTTCTTTTGGTACGCTTTGAGAAGAACGCTCGGCAGAAGCATTGTTCGTTGTGCTGAAAAATAATAACATATTTTCTTAAGACTTAACTCTATAAAATATTTCTTTAGTTACAAAAGTTAGATAAAATCTGTTATATCCTTGTTAATTTATTGTGTTTTTAATATCAAATTTGTTAACCTTTCATTGTCTTCATCAGAAGAACTAGATGAATCTAGCTTCGACATTATTTTAAGATTAAAATTAAGATCAAAATCAACTTATATTTTCACTTAAATTTTGCACTTATCACTGAAATTATACTATAAATAAATAATTATTGAACCGAGCTATTTAAAATACTTGTGTACGGAAAGATAGGAACTGTTAAAATGATCTGTAATATTATTTGTCCTTAGAATTGAAGACGGAAGATTAACAACAAGTATCATGTTATCATTGTGAGAATGACTAACTTATTCAATGACAATGGAAAGGTTATTCAATCAAAATAGACAAATATTCAAATATAGAAGAAAATAAGACAAAATGCCTTTCAGAGAAATTATGCCTAATTAATATCTAAATGAAAGATTATAAAGAAACCCGGAAATTTCCTTTAAAAAAAAAGAGTATATAGTAAAACGTTCATTTTCATCCAAAACTAGTCTTCTATAGTCATACAAGCATAATTGTTTACAAGAGGCTTATAAAATACGAATTTTAAAAAAAATGTTCTATAATAATTTAAATGAGCATTGGCATATCTAGTTTTGATGAAAAAAATTCTTACAATAGGTGATCGTGATGCATTGACATATAAGAATCTGAAGTCATTGTAGTCATAAGGCATGTTCCTTTATTATTTTATTCCTTATTTAAGGCGGCCGCCTTAGAAGCAGTATGTGAAGTTCTTTTCGAAATATGTAAAAACAATTCCGAATTCTGGTTCCCTGAAGGAACATTATCAAGTTTATGTATAATTATAGTATATTCAGAATTCAGAATGTAAAGATATTAGCAAAAAAGTGAATTTAAATTGCAAAATGAATTCTTAAACTCTTCTAAATAAATCATATAAATAATATTCCACATCTCTAAATTCCCTAATACAAATTTTAAAAACAAAGTGTGTTCTAAACACTTTATTGTTATTCAGTTTTTGTTTTGTTCTACTGTCTTTCCCTTTGTAAAATCCGTAAATTCCTAATGACGATCGAAGCTTCAATGAATTCAACCATGCAAGTTAAATTCAAGGCCTGAATTTGTTTACGAATAAGTTCAAGACTTCAGGGCTTTTTTTTTTGCAAACCTTAGTGTGCCGGTGCGCCATGATTTTCTTTCTGTCAGGATAGTAGTTGATATATAGTAGTCGACTCGACAATTGACATATCGCTACATTGAGACGCATGAATCAATAATTTAATGCACCTTACTACTCTCCCCATAATCTCCGCCTGTATAAAAATTCCTAATTAATATAAACATGAGACAATAAAAGTGGGAAAAATATAAAAATCTTGATCATTTACAGCATTAATACGTACAGATTTCTGATTTTCTGTACGTAGCGTCACTACCAATTTTTTCAGGAATTAAAATTTATAAATACTACGTATTTTTATTTTGAAAATACTATAGTATTTTATCAGGAACGTCCTTTAAAATCTTCAAAGCTGCAAACCCTGCAAACGCTGCAAAATACTCTTTCCTCTTGGTTTGACAGCAAACAGTACCATCTTATGTCATAGATGGCACCCTTACGTTTTTTTAAATCTTTTAAATTAACGGTAAAAAGCCGGCGAAGTGACATGTGAAGGACAATGCTGGTCATTTTAATGCGAGATTTGCGAGGCAAAAGTATATAAATATATTTATGTTATAAAGAATGTTAATTGTGTTATCTGGTGTTAACATCTATACAACTTTAAAAGAATCGTAGACTATCCAGAAAAAACAATGAAATCCGCGTAAGTTTAGAAAAATAGAAACGAAAACTTTGTCTCCTAACCTATGACTCTTTAGTCTTTAGTTATATACTATAGAAATTTATTTTTAAGTACTTTATTATTCATATTTCAGACGTTCGAAGCTACTATCATCGGCAAGA
The DNA here is from genome assembly GCA_900474325.1 of Synergus umbraculus. NCBI lineage: Eukaryota > Metazoa > Arthropoda > Insecta > Hymenoptera > Cynipidae > Synergus > Synergus umbraculus. The sequence goes on along the minus strand of UCOK01018764.1, from coordinate 306,176 downwards.
AAGCCATCAAGTCGGACCAGGTTTAACAACAATAATGATGTCCAGTCCAAAGACCCAGTGCAAGTTTTCTGTCGTTTACGGCCGATGCAACTTTCCACGGAGTTATCTTGTATGAAAATAATTTCCGATACAACGATAGCAATTACTCCACCAGAATCAGCGGCAAATTTTCGCGCCGCCACTAATAAGGAAATCCAAACTATCTTTACACGTGTCTTTCCGCCAGATGTTCCTCAACGAAAAGTTTTCAATATAGTAGCACTTCCGCTTATTGAAAATTTAATTCAAGGCAAAAATAGTTTGCTTTTCACTTACGGAATAACTGGGAGCGGAAAAACGTTTACAATGACAGGAAATCAACAGGAAAGTGGGATCATGCCTCGTTGTTTGGATGTTCTTTTTAATAGTATCGTCAACTATCAGGCAAAAAAATTTGTTTTTAAACCTGATAAATTGAATGGATTCGAAATTCAGACCGAAAGTGAAGCCATGCTCGATAAACAGAAAGAACTTAATTTGGGACTGATGACTCCACGAAGTGGGCGGACAAGAACGTTAGTATAATTCGATATTTGGGAAAAAAATTTCATGATGATAAAGGGAGACTTATGAATATAATCTTTATTATTTTTCAGACGTAAAGTTGACAGCGACAGCGATAGCAATCCAACAATCCTACGGTCAGAGGAAGATTCTCAAATGCTCCAGGTGGATCCAGATAATATTTACTCTGTTTTTGTTACATATGTTGAAATATATAACAACAGCGTCTACGATTTGCTAGATGAAGAGGATCCTCGATCAAAGTACATAAATAATAACTGAATTTAAAAAGGTTTGGTTTATTGTACTTCTTTTAATTAATTCAATATATTTGAATATTTTCAGAGTCATGCAGAGCAAAATTCTGCGAGAGGATGGTAGTAAAAATATGTACGTCCATTCAGTTACGGAAGTTGAGGTAAAAACGACAGAGGAAGCCTTTGAAGTTTTCCAAAAAGGACAAAGGAAGCGGCGAGTTGCACACACTGCTCTTAATGCAGAGTCCAGCAGATCTCATAGTGTTTTTACAATAAGACTCGTTCAGGTAAAACTATTATGTTTACTGTTTACCTTTTCATGAATTCATTTGATGATTGATTTTTAGGCCCCTTTGGATTCTGACGGTGAACACGTAATTCAGGATAAGCGGGTTGTGTGTATCAGTCAATTGTCTCTGGTAGATTTAGCTGGTAGTGAGCGAACGAATCGTTCCAAAAATACCGGACAGCGATTGCGAGAAGCGGGTTTGTAGAAAAATGATATGCTCAATCTAAATACAAATCAAACAATTTTTATTCAATTTTATTAAGTTCACTTTTAGTTCATAGAATAATAATAAGAATCCTTTTTTTTTTTAGGAAATATTAACAATTCTCTCATGACCCTGAGATCTTGTATAGAAATTTTGAGAGAAAATCAAATAAATTGTACGAATAAAATTGTACCATATCGCGATTCAAAACTAACTCATATGTTTAAAAGTTACTTTGATGGGGAAGGTCAGGTCAGAATGATTGTTTGCGTTAATCCTAGAACAGAGGATTATGATGAAACTATCGTAAGTTTATTTCAAAAGCCCGTAAAGTACCCATTTATATAAAATTTTTCACTACTAAATTTGTGATTATTTGCAGCAAGTTATGAAGTTTGCAGAAATGACTCAAGAAGTTCAAGTCGCACGAGCTACAGGATCGAAATTAGATTTAGGATTCACACCTGGAAGGCGACAGGCAAACAAAGTAATATTATTCTTCTAGTCTTATTATTTTATTTTTATTTAATGACTTCAATTTTTATTTTTTTAAATATTCTTCCAGATATTTAAAGAAGCTCGTACCAGGTTGGAGAAAGAGAGACCAGAAGCTGCTGATCTGGAAATTGACTTGGGTCTTGTTTACAGGTTATTATTTAAAAAATTTTAACTATTTAGATTAACCTTTAAAACATATGGATCCTATTTTTTGTCGTTTTTTAGCCTTGGAGGACCATTTCCCGAACTGGAGGTCACTCGTCCTCACAACGATGAAATTATCACAAACCTTATACAATTTCTGGAACAAAGAATCATTAAACGCAATATTCTTTGTGCAGATCTTTACGATAAACGTAAATATTCTTTTCTACTTTAATACAAACCTGAGGAAAAGATTACCTATTTAGGAAGTTTCTTCTTTTACAGAGACTGACTTCAGGAAAATGCTCCTAAAAATAGAGGAAGAAAATATAAGTCTGAAAGTGGAAAATTCTTCTCTGAATGCCTATCATTCACAGCAAAATAGAAAGGTTAAAATTCCAGTCTCTCAATCATCTACATCATTAGTCTTTCTTATTGTAACAAAAAATATTTATTATAGATTTCGGCTCTGCAAGATCACATCGATAAAGCAGAAACTCAGATTGACAGTCTACTCCGCAAACTAAACAATGCAAATGACAGAATCAGAGGTTTACAGCAAGAAGTGCGTTTAATTTAATTTTCCATTTTAATTTCTATTATTCAGATATGTACAATCTATCTATCTATCTTAATCTATTTTTTTAGTTGCAAGATAAAGACATGGCTCTAAATCAACAATTGATAGAAAAGCAGAAAGTGAAACAAAAATACAACAGTAAAATTCAAACTGAGACGGAAAAAATGAACAGAGAATTAGAGACGAGGATACGATCAGAACATGAGCACCTTCAGGTAATTATAGAATGGTATAAATTATTATTTCCAAATCAAACTAATTAATTGAACTAATTTAAAACTCTTCTCTTATAGAACCAAATAAAAGAAAAAGAAGAGAAGATTCAAACAGCAAGAAAAATTCTGATCGACGAAAATGGATTTAGCTCAATATTAAGTGAACAAAGAGACTCGATTCAAATTACTTCTAATGAAGGTGGTGATGCTTTGACTGCGAAAACTCCTGGAAGAATGGATTTTAGGTCAAGAAAGGTATAAATTGAATTTATATTTTTTTTAACCGTCTAATTCTCTATTCATTGGATTATGGTTTTACAGGACAGAATTGCGGTTGCGAATACAAGATATCGACGTTCTCAAAGCGCTGATAAGTGGTTAGATCATCGACCTGGAGCAATAGTCCCAGTGGCAACTGTTCTTCAACCTCTGATGCGAAGGAGACGGAGCGTCACGCAATTGACGAGTCCTAAGGAAATTACTGACGGCGCCTCCAGATATTGTCTCGTTGCCCAGGAACAGGATTCAGAAGGGGAATTGGAGACTAAACTATACAAGGTTTGGACATTGTTATTAAAATGGGACAAGTTCCCATTCCTACGTCATCATATTTGACATTAATAAGCCAGTATGTAATTCGAAATTTTCAAATTGTGTCTTTAGGGTGATATTGTTCCAACAAGTGGAGGTGGTGCTCAAGTTGTCTTTAACGACGTTGAATGTCTGATGCAGATGTCTCCAACAAATAGCAGAAAACGAAGTGGAGCTTGGACAGCTCAATCAAATTCTGAGCAGAGCTACAATACCGAGTCTAGTACTAAAAAACCTCGAGTTTAAGTTTAGAATAGTTTAAATTATTAACAAGTTCATAGGCTATCATTGCTTGTATATTTATTAATATATTTTTTTCTTATCTTCTGACGATTGTAATTTATAGCCTATTACATTTTATAATGAGATCACTTAATTATTTTTTTATTAAGAGAGAAAATTAGACTTTAAGGGCATTATAAAATTACTAGGAAAATGTAAAAGGATAACTTGAAGAATTCGAGTTAAATTCAAAATTAATTTATTTTCGCATGTTATAATATTTAAAATATTAGTTATAATTAAAAACAACTATGATCACGTTGTATCAAAATAAAGGGTTTTTTTCAACTACAGCTCAGGATCCACCCTTACTGTCAAATGTTTTAAAAACTTTTTTCGTTTACTATTTTTTACAAGCTTTTGGTTCTCTACGTTCTTGTTTCTTATAAAATTAAATACAAAAAACTCACAGAGTAATTTTATGCGACAGGTTTGTATTTAGATAGCTTGAAAAGTACAACTTCATGCAATGATTCTAAAATCTCGCTGTAAATTTCAGAAATAAAAATTTTTCAGCTATACATGCGTACTTTTTTTACCGTAATGAAAATAATCGAAGAAAAAATTAAGAATAATATCTTCGTAAGAAATCTTTTCTAAATTTTTGAAATATTGATAACGGTTTGTTTTGAATATCTACTGTCGCAAAGTGAAGTGAACTAGTACAATGATAACACTTATAAAAAAATAAGCATATCTGGATTGAAAATAATATCGTGCTTGAAATTCATATGTGTGTAAACAGTAAAGCACGGGAGCCAACGAATCCTTAATTTATGGGTCACCAATTATTCGAAGACACTTTTCAATTTACATGTTAATGAACAATTAATCAGAATAAAGCGAGACTGACTTTTATCAGGAAGGACAACGTGGATATCTTAAGAACTAGCAGTGCAGACTAAACTTAAAAAAAATATTTCAGTTACGAATTATAATACATGGATATTAATTACAACTTATATAATATAAAATTAATAAGAAAATATGTAAGTGAAATTTCAAAGCATGCTGATACAAAATGCATTTAAAGCTTATATAAAAAAATAAGTTAATTTTTAAATTTTTAGAAATATTTTTTGCCATTTTTTTCGTCTGAGAATGTTGAATTTAATACGAGTTTATGCAGAGTCAAATTGCTAAAGATCTTTCATATAATTTTTCCACTTACAGATAAGTTTTATAATAATTCGAGGCAAGTCATGAAAGCCCTGAAGCTATTGTCCTTTGCATCAGTTTTATTGTCATTCGAAGTCATTTATTTTGGAAGTAGAAAATTATTTAGTTCATATTTTCAAATCAAATCAGAGATTCACTCTAAAAAATAAAAACTGAAAAAATTCTTTGGCTATTCTTAAATTATAAAATGGAATGTTTAATGAATAGATAACTAATAAAATAGAGTTAAAAAGAAAGATATCTTGAAAATTTGAAATTATCTTCCAAATATCGAATTCGGTGCTTATTCGAAAGAAATAGGAAAAATATATACATACAAAAAATAGGACAAGCAAAAGTATTTAACCGATAAATACGAGAAATTTGAGTTATTATAAATCATTGAATTTAATACTTTAAGCCTTTAATTCTTTTATTAAGAATAAAGGTAACCTTGTATAGAATCTAAATAAGGAAATAAAATGTGAAGTAAAAGTAAAGAATTACGCGCTAAGACACAAAAAAAATAAATAAACATGAGAATGTAAAAATTATTCTTGGGCCCTGATGCAATGAAAATTGAATCAAGAAGATGAGCAATTTCACTCTGCATACTGTATTGTGCAATTAAATTTTTTTTTCGCTTATGAACTAGAATTAACGATATCACAAAATAAAAAGGCATCAATGGATACCGCACCTCCGATAACAGTTTTCGCTTAACTTACTTTTTTCGAGTGTGACACATTTAGAAATTCGTAGCGCTTTGACTTCGATTTACTTTTTTACCTATCATTCGCAAAGACGTCCTTGTTGGCGTTGGACGTAACTGGTAACCCCCAGAGTTGTTGTTTATGGAAACATTTATCGAATCATTCAAAGCGGATAAATTTGGAGCAATCGTTTTCAAACATTTCTTCGCCTCTTCGAGTTGTTTAAACATAATCTCCCTCTTCAGTCTCTCAGCGTTAAGTTCTCGGAATAGTTGTTCTTTGGTTTTATTGGCGAAAGGGCACAATACCCTGTGCTGGATGAGACAAAACGCTGATGGCCTTCTTTCAGGATCAGGGTGAACCATAAGCTGAAATTGATAAGATTTTTTAGTTTTAAATTTATAATGCTCAATTAAAATGAAATGAATCTGGTTTTCAAATGAACAAAAAACTGAAAATAGTATAAGATAATAATTACCTTAAGCAGGTCATTGAGATCCCTGCTATACTTCGTCAGCTCCGCCAGCTCCCCATTCCTAATTTTGTGCCATTCAGGGCCATTTTTTGGCAAGGGTCCACCTCCTCCAGCTTCATAAACTGTTAATCCCAAAGCAAAGATGTCCGCCTTGGGGAGATGTGTGAAGTCCTCATGAAGGATTTCCGTTGGCAGGTACCGACAATCCCCTTCCTCGACCTGCGGATTATTTATCGAAGTTACATGTCCCAAATCACCGATCTTATAAGTAATTTCCTCTTCCTCTTCAATCGACTCCTCTTCATCGAATCCATCATCTGCAGAGTCGTAGTTCAGAGCAGACATTCTTTTCTCTTTCGAAATGAAAATGTTCCCTGGTTTAATGTCCATGTGAACAAGTTGCATGCCATGTATATACCTGAGGCCTTCTGCCACTTGTAACAACAACTGTCGTAACTCCTGTTCAGAAAAGAATTTCTTTTCATCCTGGAGATTTGTTATCGCATCCGCTAAACTCCCACCGTTGCAGTATTCGTTCTGGATGATCATGTGATTATCTTCTGCCCAAGCAGAGTAATAACGCACCACGTGTTGATGTTTTCCTAGAACCGCATGAGCATGCACTTCATTTAACGCGCTCTTTTCGTTGACACTCCCAGCCATAGCTACTGGCTTCAGACTCTTTTTTATGGCGTATGTGCAACCATCTAATCGATTTACACATTTGTAAACCGAACCAAATTCCCCCGAGCCTAATAATCCTACTTCGAGAAATTCTTGCTGATATCGAGGAATGTTAGGGACTTGTAAGGCTGCTCGTTTTATTGGTTGTTCCAATTCGGTATCGGACTCTTCGGAATCGAGCTCGAACTTAGGTACTGAAATATCTGGTGATCTGAAAAAACAAATATTTTTTGGATTAGAAAAATCACTATGGAAAAAGAAATTGTTCTGCAAAATGTTTTTATAATTATAAAGAATCTTTATTTTTTAGTATAGACCTACCCATTGAGACTTCGCTTCGATCTTGTCCTCTTTCTAGCTGTTAATAACATTCCACTAGGTGTAAATGGATTTACATTCGCCGCAGGTTTTTCGGATCTGTGATAACCTGAGGCAACAGATCTTGGCTTTTCTATAGAAAAAAGTCTTGCGCCCTTGTTTAGTACTGGTGTGTGCATTCCACTCTTTTCAATTAGAGTTTTAGGTGTTGCTGGAGAATCGAAAAGCCTGAGGGCTCGAACCCTCTTGTATGGTGGACTACATGCCATGGACATTTTGGCATGATATCCGTCTTCCCTGTGAGGAATTCGGATTCCAGTAGGACCTGTAAAACAGAAAATGTAAAACTACTTGCATTCGAGGAATTGGAAATGTACTCAAGGATCCTTTTCTCTTAAACGTTCAGACGATTCAATAGAATAAAATGATTAGTAAATAATTACTGTAGTAGAAATAAATTTTAATTACATATCTGGACTAAAAGTTCAGTCAAAAATGTTTTAACCAAATTTTCAATATTTGAGGCGTTTCAAAATATAAAGAAAGAAAGGTTGTAATGGTTATTTTAATACTGCTATACAGGTTAAAAATGATGATTATGTCTCTTTAGTTCAGCTTCGAACGTAGAAAATCTGCAAAAACGATTTTGTATCGAAGAAGTATTACATATAGCATTTATTTTTTATAAATGTTTCAACGTCATTCATACTTTTTCCCTTCGGTAAAAAGTTTTTTAATTTTTTGTCATTTGCACTGCAGAGAATTAAAAGAATGTCGCAAAAAAACTTATTTCTTAATAAAATATATTTGTTGTTCAGAATTCTCGTTTCCATAGATAGATTATTAATATGAAAATCTCATTTTCCTCAAAAATGTGACATAAGTGTCTTTTTAACTTGTACGGCAGAAGAGTAAGTAATTTTTAACTACATATATTAAAAAAATCTGTTCCCTTGAAAACAGAACACATTCGAAATACGATCACTAAGTTAGTGAAGGATGTTTTTTGTTTCGTTAACTAGTTACGAATTGACTCATAAAAATATACACTCACAAAATCTATAACCTTGTAACTACTTTCACTCAAACGGCCAAACTGGACAATTTATTTCAAAACTAAAGATTGCCAAACCTGAATTCTATATTAAAATATTTACAAATCCAATAATGTCTTTTCAATAAAAACATTTTTTAATGCAGAATTAAAATTTAATATCTATAATGAAAAAACTGCACTTTAATTCTCGATTTATTTAACATAATAAGTTTAATATACTTTTTCAAGCATCTTTCGAACCAAAATTTTCTTAAGAAAGCCAATTGAGATCTAAATAAAATTCTTTGTGGCCTATCAAGTTGGGAAACCGTGAGTTATAATCTCCGCAAGAATCTCGGACCTTCTTGATATGAAACGATCCTTTAGTAATAGGATGGGTTACAAAGCATTGTATGAATTAAGATAATCCCTTGATCTCGACCTAGATCTATTTACATGAATAATATCTCATTAATTCGAATTAGAACCTACCTTTTAAAACACCACGATTTATTTGTAAAAATAAGTACTGATTTATACATTGTAATATAAATCAGAGTTTCGAGAAGAATTTCAAGGTGAGGTCTGGATCATTGCTATCTGGAACATATACCTAAAGAAACAAGAATTTGATAGAATGGAAGTACCCTTCAGACCTTGATTGTTCCCATTTGAAATATTATTTAGGTATAATTGTAACGTTTTCTTTGCAACTCACAAAATGGTTTAAATTTTTAAAGTTTTCAACTAATAATGATGTGTAATTTGTTTTACGTAAGAACATAGAACAGATTGTAAAATTTAATCAATACATTGAAACACGTTTTTTAAAAATTTTAGTATACTAAGATTTGTTAAGATAAAATAACCAGTACCCAGTCGGCACAAAATTGTTTCTAAGACGTTCTAAACACGTCCTTCAATTTTGTACTGACTGGATATAATTTTCATTGAGGGAAAGTGTTACTTAGTATGTAAATAAAGACATATAACTCGGAGTGATCTATCTTTGCTCATATGACAATACATGTTCTTAAGTTTAAATTTAATTGTGTTTGATGAGTTTTGTGGGTTTTTTATGTGAGTAAATTAATATCTGCATGAAATTATTGGACCAATAATAATGTTATCAATAATTCCACGCGGAAATTAATAAACAATTGTTCGTGATGTGCTCCAAATACGAGTAAATCATACCTAAATATTAATATCACATCGGAAGCCAATGTCTTGTTTTTCGCGATGGATAGTATCCCCTAGACCTCCTAAAAATACACTTAATTGCATTTCACATCGGTTCGGAAATAATCAGCTGATCGAACCTGATATTTAGGCGCTCCAAAAAAATTCGCTAATCCAGCCAAGAAAATGTTTTTAATTAGCAATATTCGGACGCCATACTTTTCCCATTCTTTCTTTCTTCACCATTTGACACGCCAATATTATTAATCGATGAATTGTTCTAGTTTACTTTTCACGAATCGATCCAAATAAAAATACTCGAATCGTCTGAAATTGAAACTAGCAAGAAAATACTTTTGGGAGAAGGAAAAAGCAGAAAAAGCAAATGGAAATGCCTATTATATACAATTCTTTTGTGCAGATTTGCAAAGCGGAGGGCATAAGGGGTTGTTAAATGCAGAAAATCTAACCTGTCACAGAAATAGCCGGAGTCTTGTTGTTATTTGTAGGATCGGGCTGATTCATTTCACTGTCACTGTAATCCATGGAACCGCTGAAAGAAAGCTTTCTTGAAAGTTGCAAATCATCCGCAGAAGAATTAAAAACATCGTCTGTATCGCAGCCGGAGCTGTTCGTTACACAGCTAATATTCAGTTCCTCGTCCTCGATGTCGTACGCATCGAAATGCAGCTTTTGCACGACTTCCATGACTTCAAAGTGTCACCATAAGTTTACGATGTATTCTGATAAAATTTCCACAAAATGAATCACTGACCGATAATTATTCCCGACTTTACTGGACACGCGTTCATTCAAAGATTCAAAACTTCAAATAAAGTATAAGACACTTACACTGTCTGTATTTAATACGTTTTTATGCGTATTCACACGTCTTCTGTGAAGCACAATGAAGGTAGCCATACATTTGTATGCATGTATGTAATTTTCGTGTTTCTATATATAGGTCGGTGGTCGTGTCGGTTTTTTTAACTTTTGTTACATATATCGTTTAAAGGGAATAATATTTTTCATAAATTGCGTCCTAACGACAAACTACCATTCGATTACTTTTAAATGTCGTTTATTTGACAAAATTCTATTTACGAATTCGTTTATATTACATAAATAAAACGGTGGCAAAGTTCGGCGGGTCGTTAAAAACTTCAAATGAAAAAAGAAGAAACGGTTAGTTCATATGAAACGAATCTTACTGCGCGCGCGTAGCACACATGGCGTCAGTGGCAGTTGCACTCGGTATCTGATTGGTTGCTATTGGCGCGTAATTTGAAATGCATAATATTTTTTAGCATTTCAAATTTCGCGCAAATAGCAACCAATCAGTGAGTTGGGGCCACTGCATGGTGTTGCATCCATCTTGCATTTTGCATGGGCGCCCTAATGTTTTAAAGTTCTCGCCAGGGTTGTGCACACGCGTCACTCGAGGTTTTTGATTTTCTCTGATTTTTTCGATGGTTTTTCCATAGAATTTAGTATTTTCGACGAATAATACCGAGTAAATTACTATAAAAAACGAAAAAAAACCATGTAATTTACCTAAGGTATTTTTCTCTGCCAACTCTGGTTTACATTAGAATTTAGAATCTTTGGAAACCAGGGTTGAGTTGACATGTTTACAATTTATGTTTGTAATTTTTGTGTATGTTTAGACGCTTACATATTTGACTCATTACTTATACATGTGCATTCCATCTACATTCTTGTTGCGTATGTGTAATGCAGTTCCAGTTTTTTTACTTTTATTCATTGTTTTTAGTTTATTTGTGTAGAGTGGGTCTGTGGTGTAAATATTAGGTGGTCTTATATTATCTTCACCGAGATATCAGTGGTATTTACATAATTTTATCGGATCGAAGTTCAAGTTAATTATTCTATTATCATTCTTCGTTCAAGTTTTGTGTTTTAACTTTGACTTCCTCTTCAGTATCGTGGATAATCGACATGCTTGAAACAGGCAAATCTTGTTTTAAATTACGCAACTCCATTTGCTGCGAATTATCTTTTTTTACTAAAGTGATCGCTACACAACAGTACGATCAACCAAGTTGACTGTTTTTTCGAATCATGTACACGCGCAACAACAACAAAATTTTCAGTATAATCGATGTGACGTGCACCAAGTGTCAAATTGATGAAAATGAATTCACTTCTACGAAAGGTACATTCCGTTTAAAAGTTCCTCCTTTTTGCATTTTATTTTGTAAACATTTATGAAGTTTTATTCCTTTTTTGATAGAATTATTCTCAAAATTGCAATAATAATGATGTATTTCATCTTTACAAATGCAATAATTTGTTGTTTTTCTTGAAAAATGCCTTAAAAATGCATTTGCAGAAATTGTGACTTAGGATGACTAATCAGTTTCTTTTCGTTTGTCAGTAGGAATAACTAAACAAAAAATGTGATAGAAAGTTTACTTTTTAATATTACCTAAACTAAATATGATTATTTTTACGCTTTTATTAATTCATTAGGAATAATTACCCTAAGATTTATTTTATAAACTTCTAAATCAATAATATTTTTCTGTAGGTGAATGCTCTATCGAACAAGAAAAACATTCTTGTACGAGAGTCTCTGCAGCGACAACTGAACACCTGCGTGATGGAAATGCAAAGCGCACCAGGAGTCGCGGAAGGAATGCCAGTAACAAACTGCGAAGAAACGATGGCTCTCTGTTCAATCCTAGAAGCAATTTTCCTTCACGGATTAAAAGACAGTCTCTTAAATCGAATGACCGAAGTCCTGAGTGGTCCTGACTTTGATGCAATGCCACAACCTAGTTTCTGGGGACCTTTACTCGTTTTCTCACATCGTCAAATTATTGACCAAATACAAGCTCTGCCTCAAGTTAGCACCGAGGTTGGTTATTGTCGAGCTTGGATTCGTCTTGCTTTAAACGAAGGACTTTTAGCGAGCTACCTCGCCTCGATTCAAAGGGATAATTCTGCTTTAAAGACTTACTATGATCGCTCAGCTTTCATTAGAGACCTGGATCTCGTTGAAATTGCCCAGAGGCTAGTCGAAAATATGGAGTATGTGAGGTTTGAGCTCGCTTGCAATTCTAGTCTCTTAAATTTCTGGAATAGCACGCCTCTTATGATGGCTGCAATTTGGTCTCCGCCAATGAAATCCTGTCCTGTTTTCAGTGCAGTAGACATTGCAAAAACAATCAGCAGCGACAGCAACGATTTCGAGGAAGTCGAAACTGCAAGTTCGATCGGTAGTTTAGGATCCTTTAATTCCTCTCAAATTGCACTTAACAGTTGCTTTTCAGAGGACGACGCTCTGAAGATAATTTTAAAAAATAAAAATGAAAACGATCCTCATCGTTCGGAGGATTTAGTTTTTGGGGTTGATTCGAGAGACGAGGAAACGAGGGATATACATTTTGAAAGGAGAGAAAGAAGAAGAAGAGAGAGGAAATTGGAAAAGAGAGAAAGGGGTGAACCTGATGGTGATGCTCAGAAACCTGAGTTTGAGAATGAGTCCAAAGGGGAACAAAACGAAAAGAGAAATGAAGAAATGGAGGTAAATGAAGAGAATAAAAAATCAGCTAACATCGAAAAAGAATTAGGTTCAAATGAAACTGACGTACAAGGAGTGGGGAATTCCCTTATAGGGAGATTAGGATGGTCCACATCTTACGAAGACGGCGAATCTTCCTTAACGTCCTCTTCCATATCTCGAAATTTGGATACTAGATATAATCCGACAGAAGGATCTACGTACGATGCTTTGATTAAAAGTTACAATCCCGCTGGTTATAGTTTATCACCAGATCTTCAAGAGCTTATAAACACTTATCCACTCAGCCAACCAGCGGTCGTTGAATCAACTGCTCCAATTAACGAAAAAGTAATTCATAAAGTTTTCATCTTAAAATTTCCACGAAAAAAAAGTGTTTCGAAGCTTCGAATTAAACATAAATTAATTTTTTTTGCAGGTATCGACCAATTTCGACGAGCAACTTCGAAAAATTCCAAGAGAAAGGGGACTAGACACTCAAAATTACAGCTGTTATGACTGTGAACAATCAATAGGAATGACTTTTGCAACCGCCCATGTGTGTTCATTCTTCGGCGATTACTATTGCACAAATTGTATGTCCGATGAAGACTATTTAATACCCTCGCGTATTATCCATAACTGGGATTTAAAACAGTATCCAGTTTCTCAGAGAGCAGCGAATTATTTATCAAATTGTTCAGAGCTACTGGATTTTAAAACTTTAAATCCCAAGATCTACTCGGCTGTTGAGACCATGGCTCAGCTTCAGTCCTTGAGAATCAAACTGAATTTGTTGAGGGCTTATTTATTCAATTGTAGAGAGCCTGTGATCGAAGCTTTTCAAAAGAAAGTTTTTCCTAAAGACTATCTTTATGAACACGTTCATCAGTATTCTGTTTCTGATCTTTTGGATATTCAAAATGGTGCCCTAGCAAATCAGCTTCAGAAGATTATTCAGTTTGGAAAGGAGCATGTTATGAATTGCTGGCTCTGTAGTCAAAAAGGTTTTATCTGTGAGATCTGCAAGAGTCCTGAAGTTATCTACCCTTTCGATTTGGAGTCTACATATCGAGTAAGTGAAGATTGATATATTATTTGATAATGATTTACATTGTCACATTGAGTTAAATTAATAAATGAATGGTTTATTCACATATGTACTCAAAATCTTAAATTAAATATGGAAATTACTTGAGACAAAAAGCAACTTATTTTCTAAATATTTATTCAGTTTAAAAATATTTAAAATCACACTTTTTAATAGTATCTAAAATTTTAATATCAAAATTGTTTCAGTGCCGACAATGCAATGCAGTGTTTCATTCCAACTGTCTGAACTCAAAAAAACCGTGTCCAAAGTGCGAACGCAAACGTAAAGCTCTCTTGGACGTCGGAAATTCAGAATTGCCACCCGAAGACAACAGTATTATCTAATAATGAACGGTTATGAAACGAAAAGCGTTTGTTCGTTGATCGATTCAAATGTGTATATTGTATAAAAAAAACCACCTCAAAATGTTTTATTTTTAAGTCAAAACCGACAATATTTTTTCTGTTTGAGGTTTATCAATTTTATTTACTCATATTCTATTACAAAATCCGTTGATTTCTCGTTCAAAAATTATTTTTAAGCAATTTTGACATAAAAACATTTAACGATTCGCTTCGGCGTGAAGTATTTTTATAATAATTAGAGAAAGCGAAAGATGTTTATCATAATTGTAGACTAAGACTTTAGTCAAACCGACGAAACAGTCATGGTAAACAAAATAAATTTTTTAATCGCCTTTTAACATTTTAATTACAGCCTTTTAGATTGAGATTGTTTGATTGAAATTTTATAATTAAAATCATTCTTTCAAAGTTTTCGAGTTTATTTTTATTTCAAGAACTAATATTTCAGCATTGTAAAACTAAAAATACTAAAATGTGATATAAACTTAATTTAAACTAGGCTCCCCGAGTCTGTTGTACGAGATATTTGTTTTTATATAATATTTATTCTCCTCTTATGTACAAAAGTAATAAAATAGATGAGATTGCTTACTACCTTAGTCGCTAGTTATTATTTGATTAATACTGTCGCTATCCTCATGATTACAGTCATTTTCGCCACAGTACGACTTTGTACGTGCTCTGTTTAAAAAAAAATTGTACAAAAATGTATTCGACTGAGCGACCAATGTCTGAAAAAATTTGTAGACAGCACAATTGATTTGATCTCAATTTCTAATATATATATATAAATCTTTTCAATATACAGTCTACAAGATGCGCTCAATCTCTAATCGCACTTCGCCAGGTACTCGTACTCCCACCGGTATTTCATCCATTTAAAATTAAATCGACATCTTTTAACTTAAAGCCTACTCTTATCAATTTTACTACAAATGTAGCCGAAATATAAAATAATATACAATTATGCGGGAAGAACTTTACAAAAATACAACTCCGAACAGAACGAAAAAATGATTAATTTTTAGTATTGAATTCGTTTCTACTTTCGGATTCTCCAACTTCTTTAAAAATTCTATTTTTAAACCAAGTTCCTCAAAACACAATTTAAAAATTCTGTGAGTAAATACTCCAATTTTTAGACTTAAAATGACTTATTTGTACTTTCTTCATATTGAAATATAATTTTTTAAATCTATATCTCTTTAAGGTCAGTTATCTAATATTATACAAAATTTTAATGCAATGTCTTAGGGAAGTAAGCAGATGGCAAAAGCGGTTTATCTAAAACCGTACGTCGAAGGCCTCCTTGTAAGTTGCTTGTGCTTTTTGTTTTTCCATTCATTGTCGGAGGGGCGTTGTTGTTCTCGGTAATATGAGGCATATTCGACGTTCCTCCTGAATTCGGAGATTTACTCAAGCCATTTAATCGATCCAAAGGTGTGCTTGTGCTTGAAATTTGTCCAGTTTTGTTAAAATTCAGACCTACTGTACTGTCGGCCACACCAACGCCTGTGGACCGAGCCGAGGATCGGACTGTTTGATTAATATTTGGGTTTTGAACGATAGAGTTTCTAAAAGGCATGCTTGATAAGGGAACATTTCCCTGAGTTGTGCTTGGAGCTGGGGTTCGGGTCTCGAACCTGTTGGGAAAAAATTTATTTGCCCTTGGAAGCGTCAATTGGATTGAAGTTGGCATTGTTGTTGGCGCTGGAGTCGTTGCACTATGCAGTGGCGATTGGCCGTCTGCTAGTCTTCTGTTCAACCAACTAATAACTGTGAAAGCAAAAAATTGTTAATATTTATTTTTGTAGAGTAAAGATTTTATTGATAAATCTTTCAATTAATAATTCTGAAATCTTGGGCTTACCATTGTCATTGTTCTTAATAGTTTTCTCTTTCTCTTCTAGCTGCGTCTGTAAATTCTTCAGCTGCTCTTTCAAATTGTCAACTTCGGTCTTCGCGTCTCGAGTTTCTTTTGAGAAACTTTCAATTTTATTCTCCAACTGACCAACTTCCTTATGTTTAGCATCAAGCAATCTCTCTTGCTCTAATGCAATACTGGTCCTAAGTTTCAATTTTGATTTCGTAGAGGCAAGCTCGTTTTGAATCTTCCCGAGAATCTCGTTTGCCTTCACCAATTCGTCACTCAATCGCGTCAAAGAATTCTGTTTTCGCTGTAACTGTCCATCCTTTTCGGCAAGGAGCTCCTCTAGTCTCTGCTTCTGTTCCTTGGCATTTTTCAGCATTTCAGTGTGCTTGTTGATCAGAATTGTTTTATCCTTCATCTCTTGTTCGAGAACAGCGACCTTTGTTTTTAAGCTGTTCACAGTCTTATCTTTGTCATGGTAGTCGACGTCCAGTTTCGAATTTTGCTTTTTGATGAGAGAGAGATCTCTTTGGGCGAGATTTAGTTCCTTCTCAAGAGTTTGGAGTTGCTTTATTTGCTCCGAATTTGTCGCATCGAGGAAGGACTGTTTGTCTTTATAGGCCATGTTTTGAGTACGGAGTTCTGCGAGATCCGTGTGTAGTTGCTTTAAAGCGTCACTGTGCCTTTGCTCTAATTCCATTTTCTCTTTTTCGCACTGGTGTTGCAATTCCATGCGTGTCTGTGCCAATCTAAAACGAAATAAATTCATGAATTTTCAAATTTGTTAAAACTGTACTAACATGGTGTATTTTATAAAATATGAAACCAACCTGTCTTTTTCCAGATTCATCTGTTGGGTCAAGCTCATTTGCAGTTGTGTTTTTTCTCCAACCCATTTTTGTTCAAGCTGTTCGAGCTCTTTCATCTTAGATTCCAATTTACAAGTTAAATCGCTCTGTCTTGTCTCCAAACCAAGAATATCTCTATCTTTTTGCAAAACGTTCTCCTTTAATTGTTTGATTTTCATAGCCATGTGAGTTTTGATATGTGAATCATTCGCTGGTGCAATGTTCAAACTTAAATGGCAAAGGTGCTTAAAATTATTCGTTTCCACAAACTTGAAGTTCCACTCTCCATTTTCTTCTGCCAAGAGCATCAGAAATTTGGGAGTCTTCGTCAAACTCGACGATGGAACTTGACATTGCTCCAAAAGGTTTATTAATTGTGTTGCAAAATTATCGAAATCAACAAGCAAACCTTGTTGGGCCTTCAAAATTTTAAAATCGTCTTCGGTTATAAAAAGGGAGTAGAGAAAACACGGATCGTCATCGTCTGCCAGCAGAACGCATAAACTCTGAAAATTAATATTACATTTATAGGGAATTCATTCATAAATCTTATCTTAAAAAAAGGAGAATTAGAAAAAATAAGTATATAAACATTCGCAATCGAAAATTAAGGTTATGTATTATACTTTTATGGGTTTTCTGTACCTTGCGACAAACCGGACTGAGGCCAGCGTGAATTTCGACATTCACCCTGAGATCCCTTTGCCTTTCTTCCTTAAGTTGAGGTTTGATATAAACTCTTTGCACTTTACTATAAAGTACTTCGACATTGTTCAACTGGAGACTAACATCGCCAGCGACTCCTCCACCCGCAATACTATTAAGGTAATTCATGTTCACCGGTACTTTTAACAGACATTTGTCACTCCAGAACTGCCAAATTTTTCAGGCAGCTTTCTCATGTATTCCGGTTTTCTTTTCATTTGTGGATTTTTTTTAAAACTCACAAAAACGCGTCAAAATCTGTTTTTGTAAGCGTACCCGCGTACTCACCGTACTCACAGTTCACACGGTTCAGCGTTCCCACACATTCAGCTCATTCACACTCACCGACTCCAAAGGCTTTCTGTTATTGGCTGTTCATTATGCGCTTTGCATTTACGTCTGCATGGGACTCCACCCAATGGTGCATTTATACCTGTATCCGCCCTACGGGTGCAGGTAGAAAGTACATGAGAGTAAAAGACATAGAGAGTTCTTTTTGTCCAATTTTTCATTCTCTACCTCTTTTACTCTCATGTACTTTCTGCCTGCACCTACTAGCTGTAAATTTTCACAAAACATTGACCTAATGAAAAGTTTCATGAAACGTTTCAAAGTTTCGAGGATTGCTTTATTTAGTAAGTTCATAATTTTTATTCTTATAAGTTTAATTTCAATTTTTCTGTATTAATTACTTTAAAATTTTGAATAGCCCGCCTTTCTTCTAGATTAACCTATCCTTATTAACCAAACATCCTATTGGTGTTTGCAACAACCAATAGGGTGGCCACAGTTTCGCGGCGATCCGCCATGCGGACTTTATCCTGACACATTCTTTGTCCCGCTTAAAATCTGTTTTTCTTCATGAAAAAAGTGATTTGTGTCGCAGTGTCGGAGTGAAAAACAAAATATTCGGTTTAGTGATTGTGTGTTCGTGAATTACAAGTGTCGACATTAATTTTACGGACTTGGCGTAGATTTTTGGCGGTTGGTCCAGGCGGTTCAGAATTCTAGTCATTGTCGCCGCTTAACAGGCTGGAATACAGCAAAATTTCCTACTTTCAAGCAAAATGTCTTTCGACAGTCTTATTTATCGTTGTATTATTGTCTTTTGGTGTTAAATTGACGTTTTTGTTTATTTGTCGCGTCTGCAACTTTTGTAACGCTCGCTGTCGTTGAACCCGCGTGTTTCACCAGGAGGTGCCGCCATCTTGACGACACGATTAAAAGCTCTATTATTTTTAAAGTCATGATTCAAATTTTTGAAAGTTTCTCGAGATTTTCGTTTACTAAAAAGATAAATTGATTTGCGTTCGCTAAAAAGATAATTTATACAAATGTAAATAAACTCACTAATGTTCAGAGTAGAAGTCGAACATTTTGTTTTATGGAAAAACCTTTAACGTAAGATATTTTGTAGCTATACAGGCATATTTTTGTTTATCAAAAGTCTAATCCTAATATTGCTAGTATCTATTGAGTATACTAATTTTTTCTTGATTATAATGTCACTTCGTTCTATAAATTACAAATTTTTTTTTAAACTATAAAATATTATTTATTTTTATATTTTTGCAGGTGAGAAATATTGGCTTTACGACGGATTTATGGACGATACGACCTGGAAAGGGATAAAAAGAAGTGAATTCCGTGAGTTAAAAAAATTTATTTTCTAAGTACGTAGTATACAACATTGAATTCTTGAGAAAAGTTTACAAAGAAGGAATTGTTTCCTGACTTACAACAGATTATTTTCTCATTGCGCAAAGAATTTCTTTCAAAGGCACAGTTATTTTGATTTGAAACTGGTAATACACGATAAAAACTAGAAACAGATTCGCTGTAGTAATCAGCAATCTTTGGTATAAGGTATATCCTTCAAACCATTTTTGCCAACCGATTACCACGTCTCTTGCTCATAAATACGAACATTCAGGAGCAATTTTCAATGACTCAATATGCTGTCCACGACGCTGACTATATTTGCCATGACCCCGACTGATGATCGGCGATTTCTTGCCATTATTCTTATTAAAGTTATTAACCGAACCGAGCACGTAAGGCATCGTTACTGATATTTCAACAATGATATACACTGCATCAAGAAAACTCGATGTTAATTCCCATGAGTTCTTTTTTCTCTTCTAAAAGGTCAAGATGATCATATCTATAGATGTTAGTTCATCCACCTGAGATTTTCAATTAGACTTGCAACAAATACAATTATCGAGGTCGATAAGTAATTAAAGTTTATTCCACCGAATAAGGTTATTGTTGGAAACATTATTTTTAATTCATGAGGTCTACATAGAGAACGAGGTTAAATATCTTTTTTAATAGAAGAGCATATATTTCTTTAACATTTTTTTAAAACGGAAATATCACTTTGTCAAAACTAAAAAAGAAAGTCCGAAAATATTTCAAATTTTCAAAGTATTCGTCACCAGGAGTTCTCAGACTTCAGTCCAGATGTTAAAAATCTTGGAAAAAATCTATGTTGGATCTTTTCCTTTTGTGATGTCCTTCGGGTAGAAATTATTTGTGAAGCTGAAGCCATTAGGTGGGATCTTAGGACTTTGACCTTACCTTTACTACAAGCCCTAAATTTATTCTAGACACTAGACTTTATAGATTAAGTACTATGCTTTGTACCCCAATCGTTTAATTGCAAATGAATAGACTAAACTTTCAACTAGGTCCACCTTCTTTTCTGTATTTAGGAGTTTCTCTCATACTATTTTCTTTGTACATTTCTAACAAAGGGAAATTGATAGGGCTAAACCACCAGTCTGACTTTTCTTACCTGTCTGGTATACCTCAATAATCTCAATATCCATAAATTTGTGAAGCTGAAGGCCACCAGGAGGGATCTTAGGACTTTGACCTTACCTTTACTACAAGCCCTAAACTTATTCTATAGACACTAGACTTTATAGATTAAGTACTATACTTTGTACCCCAATCGTTTAATTGCAAATGAATAGACTAAACTTTCAACTAGGTCCGCCTTCTTTTCTGTGCATATTTAGGAGTTTCTCTCATACCTTTTTCTTTCTACATTTATAACAAAGGGAAGTCGATAGGGCTAAAATCACCCCAAGCTAATCCTCGTCTGACTTTTCTTACCTGTCTGGAATACCTGAATAATCTCAATATCCATAAACTTTGTTTAGTATTTAGAAAACATTTCAAATTCGCTTCTTACTCATATACTGTAAAGTTACGAATGCTATAAAATAATCTACAGTCAACAAGAATCTAATCATCTTATTGCTGCATGTTTCAGAGTCGTCTTTTTCAGAAATCGTTAAAACAAAATTCATCGTGAAAATTGATGGCTGATAATTGCAAATTATTCATCCAGCTCTGGATATTTTTCAACATTTCTGAAATGAGAGGTCTTTCAAACACGTAGCTCGCAGAATGCTTTAAGGAAGAGATATGGACATATCGCGTGAGCAATTTAAGAGTCGATTTTGTGGGAAAACAAACGACGACATGGCAACGCCGCAACGACGCCTATCTTGTAGAGCCCTAGGCTTCATTCTGGTTCTGGTCTGTCTGTAGCTGGTATTGCCAAATTGCACGTTGATTTCGGCGTCGAGGTTCTATCATTTACCATGCCTTCGTCTGTTCTTCGTCCCTGAAATTTCTGGAGAAGGTTTTAACTCTTTTTAGCGCTTCTCCTTCACGATACTTACAAAATTGTGCTTCATTACACGTTAATTTTGGGCTGTAAAAACAAGCATTCACGTCTCTAGAGAAAAACCGAAATTAGGGGCTTTGGAATTAAAGAGGCTGCTGTTCTACATGAAAAAAATGTTTAAGAAGAAAACAAAATGAGCTTTTGCTCTAAAACATCACTTACAAAGACGCAAAAAACTTTAGTTTCCAGGCCCTCAATTTTATATCTATTTTAAAAATTGTAAAGATTCTCTTTTTGACAAGTACTTTTCGAATTTTCGCAAAAGAGTTTGCTCGTAATATGGTTCTAAAAGTTGACAGGATCCCTTTCTACAAATTTATACGTCTCGCGACCATTTTCCTCTAATTTCAAAAAGTAATAAATTCCCAACTTTTTTCTGTCAGTAAACTTTACTCTGCCATCTGCGTGGCTGAAGTAAACTGTTGTAGATTCTCATATGTATTAATGTTACATCGCGTGTAGAAAAGGTCTGCAGAACATGAAATTGCGATTAAAAAAAAACCGTTATTCCAAGCGTCATTTTGCGTAACTCCCCAAGCATTCGCCAACAAATATGGCGTTCGTTTGTGTAAGAAGGCAGGTGCTTCTTCCGTATAAACTAGTACGTAATTAAACTCCTTTTCTTTCTATGCACGATGGCATTTATACTTCGTTACAAGTTGGTTAATGTAGCGATTAAACATTAGGGATAGAGTGCCCTGAGCGCAATGTTTTTTCATATGGTAAACCCAGAGACAATTAATTTTCCTCTCTCGAGAAATTAATTATATTATGAACTGATAAGTCATCAGAACCAACAGTTCTCATTGCCTTCTTGATATTATCTTAACACAATATGTGTGCTTGTTTTTCTCAGCATATTTTTATGTTATAAAAGAAAATATTTACTAAGTGAATCGAGAATTATGTTTCTCGACTAAAC
Organism: Synergus umbraculus; assembly: GCA_900474325.1. Lineage (NCBI taxonomy): Eukaryota > Metazoa > Arthropoda > Insecta > Hymenoptera > Cynipidae > Synergus > Synergus umbraculus. Next base: position 283,974 of record UCOK01018764.1, on the reverse strand, counting down.
TACGTCATTTGCTTTGTAATTTGGAATCGAATTATTGATGAAAACGATGGGGGAGAGTAGCAAGACTTTGCAACTGAAAATCAATATAACTTCGGAGATATAAAACCTCACCTTCTACTACTTTGTTGAAGAAATAATAGCGTGGCACGCAGGTCAGATAATTTATTTCTTGCACGATTCATTTCACCGTTCCCATCAGCTCTGAAAATGTATTCTAAGGTTAGGCCTATGATTCGTACAAATGATTCATCATTACTTCCAAGCACGTGAATAATTTGTCTTCCAAAAGGCAAACGACTTGGCTTCTCACCCACCGCTAATGTTCGAAAGTTTTAAACAATAATCAAGTATATAATCAAGGTGGCGACTTGATCGGGAAACCAGGAAATGACCGGGAATATAATTAAGAAATTGGGAATTTGATCGGAAAATTATCAGCCCTTTTGAGAAAATGTGAGTCACGACTGAGTCGGAATTTTTTATTACAAAGAATTCACTAAACTCGACGAGTACTCGAGTAGGCTTTTTGTATTAATATTCATTTCAATATCATTTATTCAAGTTTAATTTAAAGTAGAATTTAGAATAAGACAATTCTATAGAATTTTTAAGATTATGAGGTCTTCTACTCTTCTCTTCGTGGTTTATACCTCATGAGATTTGGATTTGAATTTCAGTTCAGCTAGTAATACTTTATGACCTTATGATCTGATAATTCAGTCAGAAGAGGAGATGGATTCGTGTTAGTTTCCGCTCTCTGCAGAAGCTGGCATTGTTCTCATAATCGTGCCAACGACCCCCCGCCCTCGATCCTAGAATCGCCTTGTTCTTGTAGCTAGGTAGCCATAAAACTAGCTTCTTCTATAGAGTCCTAGATGAGGTCTTAGTCGAGGTCTTAGACTGGACTAGAGATAAGTACGAATTTTTAGGTATACAACGCTCATATGTAATTTAAAGTCAAAGTATTTATCGTCTCTCTTCACCTTCATTATTTATGTATCCTAAATCAGTTTCTGATAAAGAAACTAAGGTTGTTTTTTGAATTCCTAAATCTCTCTTTTCCTTTCAAATCTCGTATCTCGTATATATTTTACCTTGATTAGGAGACGGTACTTTTCAACTTAAAAAAATGTTTCAATTCTGCACGTAATATGTGTAATAATATGCGTTGAAAAAAAAGTGCAAGACTGAGGTACTTTGAGTTTGAGCTGATACACGCAAGCGCACTTTCTTTCTTCAAATTGCTTTCTATTTTCGTCCACCCTAAAGTTCTAAATAAAAAATCGTCAGTTCAGGTCACTTTGGGGACAATTTTAGGGTCGCTTGTACGGACTTTTTCTACTTTGAAGACATCAATATTTGAACTAATGTTCAAAGTAATTTCAAATGACCGGGAATTTGAAATCGTCAGCCGAATCGCCACCCTGGTTTTTCTTTTCTAATTCAGTCCATGTGCACAACTTTAGAAAGTTATAGTATATATCGATAATCTACTCCCTGATCTGTACAATGTAGAAATCGAGTTCAACATTGATTTTTTTTAAGGTTTGTGATAAATCTCATAAAATTTTCAAGAGTTTAATACTTCTGCTCCAGTTTTCAATAAAAGTGTTGTATTTAATCGAAAGGAAATACAATGACTATCGCGCTATATCCGCTTGGCAACAGCGCACTTGTGCGATTTTAGTCTCAAGTCTCAAGCCTGCTGCTTGTGAACAACTTGTCTTCTACCCTGCAACCACCCCTTCTTCAACTTCCTCCCCACCTGTCTCGACAACTTTTATTCCACACTTAACCCATCGGATGTTACTCAAATGCTCATAAATGATTTATGACGCTATGTCAAATTAGTCGTAATAAAATGTCTACTAAAACTCTTCCATACTCATTCTATTTCTGCGGCTTCAGAGTAAAAACGTTCTAATTCCTCGCTGATTAAATCCTAATGCAATCTCATTTCAAGTTTGATGCAACTCCCTTGAAACCCGGAAATCGATTCCGAGTAATGCTTCAGTCTTTATTCATGCAAAACATCACGGTCATTTAGTTATTAATAAAACGAAGTTAAAATCTATCAAAATTCTGCTTAAAATGAGCCAGTGTTTGATACTTTCAAGATATGTATATGTTAAAATCACTTTTTTTAACAGGATAAAGGAGCAGTACAGTATTCCACAGTGATTTCATGCTTTATTCATCAGACATTATCATTAGAACTCACTCGGTTGAAAACTTACAGCCTGTCGGAAAGTTTCGAGATGCATGATTGCCCAAGTATGGTATCTCTCTGTGAGAGCGTTCGTCGAAGCAAATAGTTCAAGAGATTGGATCATTATAATCCTCTTTTGTCTGAAATTTTGTTATATAGGCTTAAGTCCGTTAAATCATATCAAAATCGGCGAACAATACGTGCTCAATGAATATCTCGGTTAAAACTAAAGTTTATTTATTTATTTCTTAAAATACAAGACTGTGAAATGAAGTTTTTAGTGTAAAAAACTGATTGACTACAGTTGCAAGCTTCAGTTTTTTAGTTTAGACTCAAGTTTTAGATTTAGAAATTTAAGATACACTTGGTTGTAGAATCCACTCTTTCTTCGCTCTTTTGATCATCGAAGTCTTTCGAGTTAGACTCTCCACTCCTCTGATCTTGCGTCAGTTTCGACTTGGATTTTCTCACGTCACAAACCTCCCGGACCGTAGTGATCAAGATAGTGTGTTTAACCCGTAATCATCAGGATCGTCTTGGCGAATCCGGTGCCCCAGGCGTACATTCGAATTTTACGCCCCTTCCCTCTGGAAAGATTCAGAGCAGGTCACTTCCTTCGAAATACCCGAACAAACTACCTCTTTTCTACTTTAATTGTTTAATGCGAAAATAATTTGTCTATGCCCTTCCTTAATTCATACGACCCGAAGCTATAGACAATTTTAAGAATCGAAGATTTATCTTCATCACAATAAAAAGAAATTTATCAACCCATTTTTTATTATCTAGCTTTCCCTTTGGATCATAAAAAAAGTAGTAATGTCCGGGTTTGTTTGCACTTTATAGTTTTCTTTCGGATCTAATTTATTGCCTCGTGAAATGTTTTAATGACAAAATGAAATTCCTGCAAAAGCGAGTATAACACTAGAAATAAACCGCGTCTGGCAGAGTCAACTTTATCAGCATTTATGTTGCACAGATCGTGGCATAGATTAGACGCTCTCGTTTAAAAAGTGTAACTCTGCGGAGAAAATAAAATGGAAGATCTAAAAACCCGCATCTGAAGCTAACGGTTTGATAGTTCGTGACAATTGTCTATAATATTATATCCAAACTTTTCGAACTCGAGAAACTAGGGGTACAATTTAGTTTGAGTCGTTTAAGTTCAATTAAAAGTTGAAAATAACTCCCAATAATCTTAACTATTCTTAATTATTGTTTATGAGAACTTAATGCACGAGAGGCCATAAAAATTATTTCGAAGTTTGTTAAATTACATCAAGTTTGACGAAATGGAACTTTTTCTGAACAAAGATTGTTCGTTTCTTGCTGCAGTTATTGAGCACTCTGTCATTTGGAATACTCCATGACCTACAAACTGAGAATTAGCTTTGCCGATAGGACAGCCCGCATATACGTGCCATTGGTCACGCGTGATTTTCATTATTTACTATTGGAATCGGTAATGGCGTCGCTTGAAAAAAAAAATTCAAGGTAAACGTGCACACCTCTTCAGCAATCTCCTAGACAATTAAATCTCCTGAACTCGATCTTTTCGCTCTGCTAGAAACGTATTTGCTTTGAATACATCTACATTCATGAATTTTTGCGACTTTACTATTTCAGAATCAGACTAAGAAGATTTTGTTAAATAATTCAACTTTTCTTGCTCTAGAAAGAAATTTCTAATCGTTTCTATATATATATATATTGTCGTAAAATGTCGTCTTTAATTCAAAATGGCAGTAGGATGGTAATTAACAGATCGAATTGTCGAGAGGCTTGCTAGCTCGACTAATTGGTGTATCTCCTGCTTTTTTAAAATTTCTTTGTTCAGATTCCACTGAATGAACGTAAGTCCGCTCTTTATATGGTTGACAGCACCAGTTTACCGAGCGTGTCAGGAAAGGTTCGACTTAGTTCTAGAAGGGCCTTCCTTCGTACATTTGTTCCTTTTATTCTTTTGTTTCTATATATTATTTGAAGAGGTTTTAATTGATTTTAAATGTTGCTGTTGAATTTGAAAGGATTTAAAGAGGTTTACATCAATTTTAGAAATTTTAACGAATTTGAAGTAATTTTAAGACTTATGTTAAAAGATTCCGTAGAATTTTAGAACATTTCAAAAGATTTCATGGGGTTTCAAAACATTTAGTCAGGAAAAAGTCAAGAATGCTGGGGGGAAATTGAAAAATTGAATCTTATGTCCACCTTAGTAAACAAATCTCCCTCGAAATATCAAAGTTGATATAAAATTCTACACAGACTGCGTGAATTCTCGCACGTATATTTCTCGCACGTATATTTCTCGCACGTTCAGAATTCTTCTTAATTCCCCTTGAATTTTAGACTCAAGTTTTCCTTCTCTTGATCCGCATTTTTACGAGTTAGAATTCTTGCGTGATAGGGGGTGCGAACAAGTTTTCATTGCCGTTCGGGAGTCTTCACTAAATTTTATTTCTTCAGTTTTATTTCTTCAAAACATTCTCACCGTGAGTGGAAACACTGGTAACCCAAACTGCACCGCTGTGTTATTCTCACTCATATAGGCTACATATGGGAGTGCCTGTTTACAAAGGTAGAGACTCGTTTTAAAACCCCCATAACATCATCTGACCCAGAGGTTCTGGGCAAGTGGGAGGTTGGGCGGAAGGGCTCTCTCCCTCTTCACTGAATAAAGATGAAGCCAGGCGGGCGGATCTTCAAGAAAGAAACCGACTCTCGACCCTTTGAGTCGACTTCGCGTGTAGGAAGCCGTAGGAAAGAGATAGAATGAGTAGGATGTAGCAAAGGAAGAACGAAAATAACAGACCAACTTCTGAGCTCACCAAGCTAGACTTTTCAGTCAGAGAGCACACACAACGAGTCCCACTACTTCTACATGTATCTCAGGTGTACTCTCATATGATATATCATACACACACACACTCACACACACACATATACCCGTATACATATATAGAGAGATTGATATATAAAAAGCAGACGTCAGCTTCCAAGAACAACGTGTAAGCGGATCGGTAACGTTATGTTCACCAATTCCATCGGATGAGATTACACCAGCAGACCAGCTAAGTGTTCGTATTTTCTTTGGAGAGAGGCATAGGATCTAAAAAGATCAGTTTATTAGTCCTAGGATGAAAATGATGAACAGATGTGCCCCATTGCATCTTGGGACATGAACAATTTCTGAGGATGGGAGAGCGGGGCGAAGTCTAATTAAAGTTTTTGTTCAGTGTGATTCTCTCTTTCTCTCTACTGAGGACAGTTTTTTTTATTCCATCAAAACGTCGATTTCGAGTACCAAATTGTAATCTAACAGAGGCATTGTTCCATCGATCGATGAGGAAATCGCGACAGGTCATTGGCAAGCAGAGCTCTTTGTTCTTAGCTGATCCAAACTACTTATGAGGCGGACCTTTGAGCTGGAAATTAACGAGGTGTAATCGTCAAAGAGCGTAAATGAGGAACTTAGCATCAAGTGTTAGTTCCCTCGTCAGAAATGAATCCCCTAGGTTCTAGTAGAACAGAAGCTTTGGTCTTTATATTCTACATTAGTCTAGAGCTCTAGAATTTACCCTTCGAAGGCTGGATTCCTTCCTTTACCCCTAGAACTAAACCTTAAACCAGCCTTGATTTTGCAAATCATCTGAGTAACCCGGTTCAAAATTATACAGGAGATATGATTCGTGTTTAATTGTATGATTTTTCACCACGATCCTCACGAAATTTCCTGGACAAAATTTAGTAAATATCCTGCTTGAACTGCGCATACGGTCTATAGTGTTCCAAATTTCACATAGACGAATGAAAGATCATTATGATTCTTGAATATTATATATATCGAGTTATATAAAAGTTTTATTCAGAGTCTCAAAGCCCTTAGCAACAAAGGGACAGGCCAGAACCCGCATTATAGCAGACCACCAGCTGGTGCATGTAGTAATAAACATCTGGCATCTGTAAAACGCTAGAAGAAAATTTTAAACTCACTTATTTAATTTGTTACGCACATTCGAGCAATTGCTGGCTCGGTATGGAGGAAATTACGAAAATATTCAATTTAGGATATTGCATTTCAATTATTTATCTTCCTTTTATATTTTTTATGTAGTTGTCATTGGTTAAGAAACAATTTTCAAGATTCAAAAAGAAATAAAGTTTTTTGTCCGGAATTACATTTATAAGTTGCGATAACAAATCCGTGAGAATGCGAAATGGAACAGGGTTTCAAGGACAGTGTTGATTAACTTTTTTCTCATATGCCCCACATGCCTGAAATTCAAGTGGTCTTTATTCCCCTACTTTTCTCTGCATCCCTTCCCCTTCTTTATTGGTCGCCTCCCCTTTCCTATATCTAATCTACCCACATTGCCAAAGTAAATCGAAGGGCTACACGAGTCGGGGTCGTTGGAAGCCAACCATGTCACACTGTCCAATCGATATCTACATACTGAGAAAAGAGAGTCTCTCATAAAAGGGATGAAAGCCCATTGATTAGTGTTAGACCCTAAAGTACCGTATGACGCACTTTTTGCAGTAATAACTGTGAAAAAAGCACCATGGAGCTTGGTCACGATTTTATTTACACCATCCCAGAAAGTTCTTTGATGGAAACTCTGATATCAGCATTTTATGTACTTTTGCACTCAAACAAGTTGCTTTTACTTCCGTTGGCAATTTTTCCTTTCATCTGACGCTTGAGAAAATTTAGGTCAGAAATTTTTACTTTGGCTGATGCGTCTTTTTTTTTATAGCAAAATATTTTGTAAAAGAGTTATGCATTTCTTGAATTGGATATTTTTCTATTTTTATTTATACTCTACTCATTATAATGAAATAGATAAATCAGGATAATTTATCGAAAATTATTTATTGATTTTTCTATACTTTTTTTCTGTTGTTAAATGAAAAACTGTAACGATCTGGCAACACTGTGATTATCTAAAAAACACGAGGGTCGGCAACATCAGTGCCACCACTGCCAACCAAGCTTAATCTCGCTTCAGGAAAAATTAATTATTTCGCTTGCACGCACTAGCTATAGTCTGTCGGCTCAGCGATCTTTTTCTTTACCTTACAAATCCCCCTTGCTTTAAACTCCCTCTGCGACCTTTGAAAAAGTGCCTAGAATATGTGAAGATGGATTATTTTTATTTATAAAGCCTAGACAATAATTTATAACTCCTGCTAATATATACAACTTCGACTCATCTGATCCCAAGAGATTAGAGTGTTTTCTATTGTTTTCCTCAAATTGTTTTTCATATTTTCATATGCTTTATCAAATTTATCATGCATACTCAGACTGTTTTTGGATTATTTTTCTATCTGCTATATAAAGCTACATATATGTATATATTTACATACCCTCTTTTATTTTTACTTTTTCCACTATCTGTACTGAAGTTAGGGTAGGAAAACAACTTTAACAAACTTTCCAGGTGTTTCGCCACTGGCAACTGTAATTTCCAGTTTTTAATTATTTTTACCATCTGCAAATATTTTTTAGAGAGCTTTGACAGTATATTTACATGGAAAATAGAAAATGAAAAACATGGCTGAATTTCCCATCTGAAATAGTTAACATGCACTTTGGATGTACTTTTCCTGGAATTTAGTACGTTTTATTATTTCAAATTGTATAGCTTTTGCAACGAAAATAGCAGGGTTTACAATTTTTTTAGCAAAGATTACAATTTGAAATAGTAAAACTTACGCCGGAATTGTCCGGAAATTTCGTAGACATTATTTAGCAGATACCTTGCTTGACTTCCTGTGAATAAAAACATAACGAATGTTATAAAATATATAATACGAAGTCAGTCTGCTTTACTTGCTGGAGTCTTCTTTTGTTATTCCTCAATTTTCTGAAACTCCTCGTTTTGTTTTTAAACGAGACACGTCAAAATTTTTATTATTCAACTTAAACAACTGTGTTGCCCGGTATTTCCAATTCTAAGATGAATTCCATAATTCATACTTAATGATAAAATATAATAACGTAGGCATGTCTCGTCATATTTTTTATAGCTACTCTGTTTATGTTGATAATGTGATTTTCGCAATTTGAATATTCATTTGCGATCATTCGTTGAGACGAGATAAGTTCGCGCAAATGATTTGCGAATCTCATTTTTTCTGCTCTCGTTTCTCGCTCAAATGCAACGCCATGTTGCAACCTTCTTTTCGAGCTGAATTTCCTTTTTATAGTAGCTGAGTGAGGCCGAGGGATGAGATTTCCTGTGCCATCGTGGTTTCATGGAGACCAAGATGGAACACGATCTTCGGAATAACGTGATATATCGTTTGAAATATGAGTATCCGTCCTCGTTGTTGTCCAGAGCGAACCTTCCATCTTTGTGACAAACATAATAAGTCTGCTTGCCTGACAAGACATATAATAACGTGCATGTTCACGCAAACCTGCTCCCCTGACTTCAAGCGTATATCGCATAACTCGAGGCATAACCGCCTTAATGAGGCCTTCTGGGTATCGGACATTTCGGTTCAAGTGGGAAAACAACACAGTGATGGCGTTTACACGCAGTGCAGATTAATTAGGAATAAACACATCGATGTCAAACATTCACTTCAAGTAGAACATGTGAAACTACAGTTGTGGGCATTGTGGCTTTGCTTTTTCCATTTCGTGAATCAATCCTAATTTTTTGAATTCCAAGTCGTCATTTGAAAAATAAGATTCACATTGATAATTTATTCTATTTCTTTAAGTTTACAATAAACGCTTCGTGTGCGAAAAATTCAATTTTTTCATATTAGAAGCTTGTTATTATTTTATCTTTTTACTGAAATATTGAGTGGTGATAGTTTCTTTGGTTGATCGTATTTCTGCAAGTGACTGTAAGATGAAATGGCGGTGAAAGCGCCCGTCACTCGAAGTGAGCAAGAAGGCGCTCCAGATCTATATATCATGCTGCCCACGTTTTTGACCCATGAGAAATCTTACACAATTGAAGAAACAGCGAATCAGAATCGATTCCGACTAATCACCAGTGACATTTCCAACAAAATATAGTTTACAAAATTTAGATTCGTGCTTGCACTTTAGCGTTTTCGAGTCGTATAAATACACTTTTTATCATCTCAGTATATACCTGGTCTTCCTTTATTGAGAAATACTCGGAGAAATCCATAATGGCGTGACGCACCTTCGTCTTTCTGCAGACAAAGAACAGGCATCAACCTCAATTTTGCTTCAGTTCCCTCCCAAGGTTTTCAATTTTGAGGATCGCTGCGGGTTTCTTTTGCGGCTGGCAAGGGTCCCTGGAATATTTTCCAAAATCAAGATCCTCTCCTTTTTGACAATTGAGATTAAATTCTTTTCCGCCCAAACCTTCTGGGAAGTCTAAGTAAAATGCTGAAAAGGAATATTTTTTATCAAGGGACACGAAAAATAAATCTTATTTGTCTCATGTTCCCTCGGAAGTAGGAAATATTTAAGGATCCGTATTTCCTTTTACAACTGAATTAACACAATATTTTTCTAACAATTTACTGATCTGGAAGTCGAGAAAACCGGGAATTTAATTTAAAAATCATTATTTTCATAATTATATATGTACATTTATTAGAATACAAATATTTTTAACACTGTCCGGACTGTCTGTTGTGCCGGACTCTTCCAGGACGGGTCTGGATTCGACATACCGACTAAAACCTGTGCCTAAAATCTGATGGAATCTTTTAAGATGTCTTCAAATCTTACCACGTCATCTATAGAAATCTATGGAGCATCCTTTTCATATCTCTTTCAAACTTTTCTTAAAAAATCCCTTAAACTTGTGAAAATTCTTGAAAATAATTTGGGTAATGTCTACCAATAAAATTGTCAAGATTTCTAATTTTGCCTTTGTATAAAGTTCAGCTTGACTCGTATCGAAGACAAAGGAAAGAACCAGCTTAGTGATTATAATCCCAAATATACTCAGTATTTTAGTAGGTACCTCCACAAAAGTTTGAATAATTTATGAGCACCTGCTATATGGGCAGAATATGGGTTCACATCAAATACACTAAAGCGTAGAAGCATTGTAAAGATGGAAAGTCAGAGGAACTTCAACAAGTTGTGTCATTCTTGTAAATAAAACTCAACAATAAGCTTCTATAATTAACAAATTCAAAACTTAAAGTTCCAAAAGATATTTCTTATCATGTTTTCGGATAAAAATTAATCTTGGGGTTTTACCGAGTGACAGTAAGGTGTGTTATTAACTTCCTGCAACAAAGTCTCTTGTCTTTATTTTTTATCTGATCACGTGCTGATAATGAAAAGAAATCCACTGAATATTAAGTTTCGCATAATGTTTCTTAATTTCGAACTCCCAACTTATACTTTATGTTGATCTTAAGAGGAATAAATGAACAGTCTTAAAAAATTCAACATGTAAACTTTTGGAAAGAGTTTTGAATACTTTTAAACATCTTCTGAATTTTTAATAACATTTTTAAAGAATTTGAGGGCTTGAAAAGAATATTAAGCAAGGAGCTTCTTATTGCTTAAGCTGTTACTGTTACTGAATAAATCTGGCCAAAGAGTATTTGTAATACATATTATTTATTGATATCGTGAAAAAATGACAATTCCGAGTACAATTTGCTGAAGAATTTTACTACCTGTAAAGAATAAGGCGTATCTCTCTCTCTCTAAGAGAGGATTACTTTTTTCTTTTATGGCGGGATCAGATTCTTTACCTTCAGTATAGTCCTCATACCTGCAAAATTTTATAAGGATCTACTTTCCTTCATCCTTTGAACAAAGATTGGATGACAGCAAGGCAAAGTTTGCAGCAGTCTTTATCCTAACATACCTAAAATCCTAAACTGAACTTGAACCTGAGTTTCGAGCAAGTTCTGTATATACAGCGAGCCCCCATACATGCGTAGGGGGCATGCTCTTTCCCCTATGCTTTTTCCTTTCAAGGCTAAGTGATATCCAACTTCCGTTCTGTTGCCCCTCAGTCAGATGATGTTTCCATTCAAGCCACCTACAAGGATGACCTATATATACTTGAAAAAATTAATTAAATTGTTAAAAGAAAGGTTCATTTATATTTTGTATTGTCCTTAGTCTATTTTCATTTATAAATTATATGAAGTTGAAGATATCGAGCCGGGTGGCCACACTTCAGGGAAATCAGGGAAATGCGAGGGGCAGAGTGAGAAGCACCTCTAACTGCCCCCCAGGCGCCCCGAGCTCCATAGTATTAAAAACTTATTCGCATTTTCAATACATTTCTGTCAGGGAAATGTCCAGGAAATTGAAAAATTGCATCTTGTGGCCACCCTGTCAAGGCTAGATGAAAAATAAGGTCTGCATCTTCATAAAAATTTGTAATATGTAATTTTATTTTTTGAAGGAAGAAGTTTATATTCCCACAAAAATTCGAGTTATTTTCTTCAGGCAGCTGTGTCGGTCGCACATGACTTCAGTCATTTAAAGTTTATTATATATTGAAGCAGTTTTCAAATTAATTCACAGAAAGATGAAAAAGGGTACATATTACAAAAAGCCATGTGATCAAGGGCTGTATGCTTATATGTATCAGAAAAAAGAATTGAAGAGCCAAGCGTATGGTTGACGTGCAGGTTGCCAGGTTCTTTCCCCGGCAGATGTTTTTCGGGGGAGGCAAGCATACGTCACCATGAGCTTCCCATGTTGCCAAATCTCCGAGCGTTCCTGAATTTCAGAGATAAATGGAATTTCTTTCTCTTTTGTCCGTCATATTTTCCAAAAAGATAAAAATCTATTTTTGAATCACTTCATCTCTCGTATATTATCATTATTAGCAAATGATAAGAGTTTCCTTAATTTCAAACTTTCCTCATGTCTCCTTCTCACCTGATAGAAGTATAAACGTTTCAGAAATAATCTTTTTTTGTTTGATTGGATTTTTCGAGTTGAGAAAATGCTTTTCTTTTCCTCTCGAGAAACTGGGATCAGTGAAGGTCGTCTTCGACGTATTGATAAGATAAGCTGTGCTTGAGAATCATACGATCTTTCCAGAAAAAAACGATGTTTACAGTTTCTGTAGCACATGAACTTCATTTTCATGTATCCTATAATTTGTTATTCTACATGATATATGTACTTCAAGATCATATCAGTATTTTCGATAACGAACCAATCAATTCTGAATTCTGTAATACGATGTCACCTCTTCTACTGAAAATTCTTCTCGTGATTTTATCTGTTATCAGGAAATTTATCGTGGGAGTAACGAACTTATAAATGCTCATTTCTTGAGGTCTTTAGGGAATTTTGTCATGTATGAAATCCTCGAGCGGATATATACCTCATCCGGCTTGATCGAAGATAGGAAATTGAAAATGCAAACACCTTTAAAGCACTTCAATCTTCGATTGAATTGAAAATTCACATTCTTTCATTTCGATCGTTTCAAACTTACTAGATTGAAATTAATTTAATATATCTTTAATTCTGTATTCTGTTCATTTATTTCTGTTTAAGTTTATTTCGCTTAAATTTGAAATTCTCTACATCTGCATTGAAAGTTTTTTTTTTTAATCGACTTCAAGTCGTGCCGAACCCAAAGCATTCTACCATATAATGTATATCACATTGCATAAAGCAGCAACCATGTATTTAAGATCCACGATTATTGCGCCACAAGAAGTTTCATCGAATTCCCTGAAAGTCCCCTATAGCGTGTGTCTCAGCGTGCGAAAGGAGTGACTTATACTCGCGAAAATGTTAGGAACCTCACTTCCTCGATATAAATTTGATAACAGGCCTTTTAGAATGAAGTCTCTCACGAATATATATATATATATATAAGAGCCCAATCGATTCTTATCGAAAACATACTGCTTCAGCGAAAATTCTTTTCTCATGAGAGTAAACCAAAGAGAAACAAATGCACCTCTTTTGAATTATAAAATAATAATTTAAAAGAAAAAAGAGTTGACATAATGAAGAAGACAATCCTTTAAATGTTTTGACGTGCACAATGTCACCATTAATTGTTACATCATCGCAGTCTGTCTGTCTTTTGTATACAAAAGAGCTAAAATACGACAACAAATAGGTAGAATTCAAATTACGTAACTTTATTAAGGGGAGTTTCCATTTTGTATAAATTCTCTGGTGCGTCAAAAATCCATATAATTCAATATTGTTCTTTATAACTCGCACAACTCGCTGAACTATATTTAATGTCTTTAGATAATAAGTATATAAAGTGTTTTCAATCATTCGAGAAATACGGTAATCAAAGATAAATTTGCTGTTTGTGAATAAGGGTACAGTTTAAAGTACAAAAAGTATACAAATCTGCTGATTTGAAAAAAAATATTCGAAAATCAATATGTAAATATATTTTTGAATCAAAACAGATCTCGTTAAAAAGCAGATATTTTATTGATTCAAATGTATTTCCGAGTATTTTTTTCTCAGTGTAGATTTCTAAAGATTTCATATATATATGGAATTTTCAAAAATTTTAGCAAATTTTACGCATATATGGTAATTACCATATTTGCTCATCTAATAAAAAAACTTTTTATATTTCCGGAGTGTTTCGTCGCAGTTGTTAAAAGACGTAAAATTGTTGTAATAGTGTTTGAGTCACTGTTTACTTATCTGCGAGTCTTTCGACGATGTAAGATAGGAACAAAGAATACAATACATATTTTAACTGGTACATAGACATAGATATATCTCGCGGTTATCGATAGGCCATCTAACTTTTTTTTCAGATTGTGTGACGCGCGTTTCTCATAATTTTTCAGAGACTTAGTGTCTTATGCTCAATTGCAGTCGAAAAATGCCACGAAGGTTTAAATTTTCAATTAAATTTTCAGCGAGTTTGTTGAGCGTTTATAAGTTCATATGAATGGTAACAGGGAAAATCCTGCCATTAAACTTTCCTCGTTCCAACCACAAGAGACGGTTTAAGTGTATAGGCACTGTGAAAATAAAGTAACGGACCGAGCAACCACTGCGTGTGACCAACGTTAATTATGAGGGCTTATATATACAGGAAAATGGAATACTCGTTAGGAGAGAAAAAAAATCATGAATAAGCTTATTACATCGCTAACCAGAATTAGAACAAAAATTTCATAGCACAGGTTTAATATATTATCGTTATGCCTAAAGTCGAGACAAATGAAAGTTCTAAACTATGAAATAAACAACTTTTTCCAAGAAATTCAAAAATATCGGTCAGATTTAAATTTCAAATGAAGTTTTAGACATCTTGTACAGTACATTTTATTAAAATGTAATTTACGAGTGAATTAGCTTTGCAGACAAACGACTATTTCCAGTTCTCATTTATAGAAATGATAGTTAATTTTCTACTGCATCAGTGTCTTTTTGATGCATTTTTAATCTCTGTGGCTACAACTTTCTTCCTGTCACGATCCGTATAATTTATATCCATCACATACCCGAGCTGTTCAACCAACCGTGCTTTGATTTATCCTATTAGCTATAGCGCGATCTTGGAACAATATCCCGCATCGTTTCTTAATGTTGATGTTAATATATCGATGAGAGTATTTGATGATGACCTTATAGATTTAATATATAAGGTAAATCTTCCAATACTGACATGGACGACATATATAGCGTCCACAAACGATGAATAATCGATTCTAAAAAGAAACCTCACACTTATCTCACAACTCACAAGTAATTGATACTTGCTAATTGAAATCTCAAATATTTTTTGAAAAACAGTAGACGAAAGTGAAACCTTGATCCTTAACACATCGTACTTAATATTCAGTAGGAAGAGGAAATTTTATAACTGGTAGGAAACGTTTTGCAAAATTTTTTTTGTTACTTATTTTCGCGATCACGAATACGTGTTGTAAAAACTTTATAAGGCGGAAATGTGTTCAACGTTTAGCCTCACTTTGAAGGTGTTTCCCTCTGAATTAGTAATTAATCCGGAGATATAAGAATGTGACACGTCCAATCACACTTTTACATACACAAAAGGAAACACGTTTCGCGACTTTTCGAAATTATCTCGAAGAAACAATAGTTTAAGATTCATTTTCCTGTTTTAATTATGAAAGTATTATTCTTTTAAAGTCAAAATTATTTTTCTGATTTAATAATTCGTTTTCAATTACGAGGTCCAATTGTTTTGAAGTCTTTATTTTTATTTCTGCAACACAATTTGGCAAGTTGCAAATCCGCCAATAAAATAACGCGAATCTGGGGCAACTATTTCTGTTTGAGGATTTCATTGTATATTGTATACCAAATAGTGGGAACCTATCAGTAGTATTGTAAATCTTTCACCTCTGACTGACGTAATAATAGACTGGTTCAATTTAAGTCCCATATCTGCGTCATTTTCTTGGCTACAATTTAAATCAAATTGGGTACAGATGCGAATCAATAATAAAATTCCGTAATAAATATTAGTTCTATTTATTGTAGGTTTATTATAAATATTTAAGATGATTAAGCTACAAATCTAGCCATATAATCGTGTTTTTATATACTCGTGTAAAAAAGTACAGTTTCACTAAATAAGCGTCTGTGATTTACGAAATGGTGGCTCTGGAAGATTGCCTTCGGATCGATGGAAGCTGTGCGGACGCATTTCCATTTTAAAGTCACTCGTTAAAATGGATGAGCGCTTGAGGGAGATTTCTCACCGCTGTTGTGTAAAATCGATCCAATAAGTTGATCTTGAACGCAGATCATCTAATCATATAATACAGTCTACCTAGAAATCAAATTCTCCTTCAAAAAAACAACTAATCCTTATTTTTGCACAAAATAATTAATATAAACTTAAGAATGATAAATATTTGTCTGCGCATGAAACATTTTTACGTGTTGAAATCTCGGAGATTGAACACGTCTGAAAAATATGGCAAAAATATTTTCACGAGTGTGAGACACTTGTGAATCAAGCACGTCAAGTTCTTCGATAACCAGGAAATAATACAATTACTCATTATGACCATTCGAGATAGAGATTTCCTGGATGGACTTCTAGGAGTGGAGTTACAGAAAAATGGCAGAGAGCATGAGCATTTTTCGTTTTAAAAGTGAGCAAATATTGCAATACAAAGCTCATGCATTGCCAGACCAAACAGTGGTCGCGCAAATACACAATTTTATATATACTCTGCTACGTGATAACGTTGACTCGTACGTGACGTTTTGAACGTGTGCAGTATTTATAAGCATAAGGGAATGTTACAAAAAACAGAATAAAATGTATCGCTAAATATTTTCTCTGACGCATGAACATTTTTTTTCAAAATTCATACACGCGACATTGCATTATTATTAATAGAATCTTTGGATTATATATTTATATTCGTTATTGAAATTCATGGAAAGTCATGTTGAAATAGCTCATGTATTGAAAAAATACAAGAGTTATACGAATTTGAAAATGCACGAGACGTCACTAAAACAAATGATGGTTCGGAATTCGATTTATCTTATTTTTGTTTATTTGGTTACACTGTATGGTTTTGATTTGAAAATTTTTCGGTCTCCAGTACACAAAATTTTGTCCGTCACTATAGGTACAGCGTTGAGAGGAGATATATACCTCATTTGTGGCGCGGAACTTGTTTACGAGATATTCAAATCCGTCTTTTGACCCGAGAGAGAATTGATCTATCTGAAGGTTGATATTTTTACGTTTTCACGTCGATATATTCAGGTGTATAAATACGAAAACAAGTCGCTCGGTCTTAGTGGAGAGGATATTATAATAATTACTCCATCCATATGCAATTATGCAAAATTAAACGTAAAATATGGTGTTTGCGTAAAACTTTTGGATTTAATTTGCATATTTTTTATTATTATTACTAAAATAAGTCTAACAGTAGGAATTTGAAAGCACTCTACAAGATTAAATATGTAGATATGAAATAGATAAGCAGATTTTAGGATCGTCTTCTATTTTACCTTCGACCTCTCGTATTTTCTTCAACGTTAATATATTTTCGTATATATAACGAATAAACCGATTCGTGGTGCAAGGATGTCCGAATAAAGTAAGGCATCCTTGAATTAACTGCATTCAATTAACTCTCCTCGTCTGAAGGAATCGCGAAAATGAAACTGCGTAAAACTCGATGAAAACAAACGAATTTACGTATAATAAAATGCATTTTACGTGTTGACTTTATAACGCAGATGTTTCAATTTTGTTGATAAAATATTTTCTTTGCAGTAACGCGTCAGCGAAAATTGGTTAATTCATTTCTTTTATTCATTATCTATGGTTGAGAAACTTTCTTCTTTAAAATGTAGAATTAAAAAAAACATTATTCATTTTCAAACTAAACTTTATATGCTTGACGCGATGATAAAAAGGCGGCGAGAAAATTTCTGACGATTGAAAGATGGACGGATGGGGAGGGGGGGCTCGCAATAGGTCACGGGCTCACGTGAAGTGTGAATGGCGAATTATTATTAATAATGAAAAATGATTGCTCTGAACGAGAGCTTGTTGGCGTTAATATACATACAAAGAACAATTGGCCAATTAAAGCTTCTGCGAATAAAAATGCAGACATTTCTTTTCTGATTTTTATCCAGGGTATCTATATTGTGCGGGAATTTAAGGAAATCCGGGCATTGTATTAATTTATAATCATTGAACATCTGATGTCTAGAAATCCCTTGAAATCGCTTTAAATCCCTAATTAAAAATGTCTTGAAATTTTATAAAAATCCTAAAACTCTTAAAACCTATTTCTCTCATATTTTGATTTAAAAAAATCACTTTTTCATTTTTTAATGAATTGAAAGAATTTAAATTCGCAACCCACTATATGCATTGTATGATAATTCTATTCGAGAATTTCTTGAGCAAAATTGAGTAGACAGTTAGACACTATAAGACACACCCTCTTATCATTTTTATTCATATTAATTTATTTTAACCACTCTGTATTAAGATAGCTAATTATATCTTCATTCTCAATTGTAATTGGTCTATTATACCTGTAGCTTTAGGTAACAGTTGACATATACATATATCTATAGGAATAGGAAATCTCTCCGCCACCTCGTCATGGGTTGCTTCGTTCGCTCGTTGCAAACAGGATACGCATATTACGCCGGAAATTGCGTGAAATTCAGAAATGTTCTCTCTCCTATGTGTATACATATATACCTCTGAAAATTCTCGAGCGCTGATTGCGTTTCTTTTGTTTAGGATCCAACAGCGGATTTCGACTTCACAACTTGCGTTTCTAAATCGTTTCTCTGCCTTAATGCATTACAAGAAATTAGAAATTTCAATTCCTAAAATGTTTATATAATAACATAATCTAAGAATGAAATATTGATGGCTCCTGATGAACGAGGTAGGAAGTGATCAATTTGTGAAACAGCAATAATTGTCTTGTTTGAATGTTGTGCAATTGGAATTGGTAAAAGTGGTAAACAAATTATTAGAAATATATATAGTGTATGTATTATAGAGCTTGTAAAGCTTAGGTTGTATTCACGTGTAATGAAAACTGAGAAGGGAAAGGAACTCAGCGCCTTTCAATTTTTTATGTTTGACTATCAGGGACAAAGACCACGATGTGGGCGTCTGTCAGTCGTTATAAGCGTCAGTATGTTCTTCTGCTTCCTCTCCTCATCTCCTTCAATTTCTTTATCACTTCGCTGGTCTCTCTCGAAACACTCTTTGAAGTATTATAGTTCCTACGCAGTGCTCTTTAAGCTCGAAGACTCATTCACTCAGGACCATAGAAAGACTCTACAATCTTATACATCCAGTCTCGGTCTTACTAATGACTTTAGCTTTTAACTTATTTCTCATGTGTAGTTGAAAGAAAAGGTGGTGAATTTACATTATAGTGCATAAGATGTCGAGTCTTGCACATTAACGATCGCTGGGAAATAGCCATTAGCAGAGAAAGTTTGTTATGCTCACATTAAAGTCGTTCAAAAGTTTTCATTTCATTTTAAACATGGCAGTACTTAATCTAAGTTATACTCATGTAATTTGCATTTTTAATATCCATGTGTAGTATAATTTTTCCTAATGTCGAGATGAATAAACTTTGATCATTATAGATGATCGAAAGAGTCGGAACAATGTTTGCTTTCTTATCGACGATTGAATAGGTATGTTTATTGTATATGTATACTTTTTGTTCATCATTTGACTTTTACGGCCATTTTTGTTTCATAAACACGTAATATTCACACCACTTGATATGTGGAATATATTTTCTTATAGTGTTCACTTGAATATATTTATGAGCATATGTCTGGCGTATTTAATTGATTCGATATTCGTTCTTAGCTATTTCAAGCTTAATTCCTTATAGCTCTCGTATTGAGGCAGCTTACGTGAATAAGCTAACTCTAACTCTATGTGCTGAAGAGTACATATAATCACTTTTTATACCAAATAGAATTTCTTCAACAGCTGCTGAATATTTTGCATTATTGTTTCATAACAGGTGTCATTTTTCTACAGTTCTTGTATCTTTTATCACCCTTTTGGGAATTACATAGATTACAGAAACGAGTGTGGTTGATTTCAAAAGAAGATTAAGCGAAATTTCGTTTGCGGTCCGACTTTCGAAATAAAACGTCATACACAACTATTGAAATTACTTTCTTTATCATGATGACCTTACTTTAAAGCGAGAATACGATCTCTCGTTTAAGAAAGTCGTTCCGAGTCTTCACGATCCCGACTGACTCCATTTTTAGCATCTGCGTGTGCAATATTATTGTACACATTTATAAATTTTACTATAATTACTTACGAAGATTACTCAATTTAAGTTTTTTTTTCTGTTTTGTTTTTAATGTACAGTATTAAATTCTGATACTCGTTTTGTAATTTTGTTCGAGAAAGTTGTTTTACGCGAATTTTCTTCACTGCTCTCATTAATTTATTTCAATGTAACAAAGGTGAAGAGAATATTCTATAATTTTTCCAGCAAAATTCATTTCTAAAAGTCTAAAGCAAAAAAAAATGAACGTTCAATTTCCCAAGTCAGATAAATCTTTTTGATTGAGCACCTTTCTAGAATTGACTCAAAAAGTGAAGAATAACGAGTTCTGCGAGAGAAGAGGCATCTCACCAAACAGTTAGATGACCAATGCAGGGACGTGTTAAGTCAGAGGCCATCAGACTTATGCCTCAACGTCAAACAACCGATGACCCTCTCTAATTAAACTCTAAAAGCAGCTCTGACCAATCCAGTATTTCACACCTTTCTCAATTTTATTTCTTCATTCACTGTTAACAATTTATTTATTCCATATTTCTAATCATTAAGATTCTATGGTTTGTTTTTCCATGATAAAATGATTAATGTCCAAGATTCATTCCAAGGCAATTGGAAATTTAAACTTCTTCGGTTATAATTGAACATTTGCTCAATGAGTAAAAATTGACTTGGACATGAAGATTGAACAATCCCACGAAAAGTTTACTGTGAGAAGGAGCGGCTTTGTTACAATCCTGGCTCGGTGGTAATGGTAAATTCTCGACACAACCTTACCTTAGTCTCGACTCGACTTGTTTTATTCCTGGGCTATCTGGAGTCTCTCAGGCCCGTGGGATACGTTTAGCTTCGCAAAGGAGGCCTCCGAGCGACCGATCGACCTCCTCTCTGATCAATATCTTACTATTCTCCACTTCGGAATTAACAATCATCTCAATAATTTAAAGAAATAGCAATTTTTCCAAAAGAAACATTATTGGAATTTTCTCTTTTTCTTATTTTCTTCACAGCATTCATTTTTCACTATTCTGAAATTCACAATAACAAGATAAAAATAATATTCTCACTGTTGTTATTCCTTCTGAGTTTTCAGAGTTTCAATTCTCAAGTGCTTCATGCTATTGAAAATTACTCTTTCTGCCAAGAGAAATAAAACATAATATTCTCTTACATAATCAATTGATATGAAAATCTCATTTTCGTCAAAAGTGTGACTTATATGGCAGAATTGTGGTTGTCACAATCATAGCAGTTTTTTCCGTGTAGATTATATGACGTCCTCTGAACTACTTTCGTGATTGATGTGAAGATATTTTTTCACATCATAAAATTGAAGTCACTTTCTGAAATGAAACTTGGATCTTCTCTCGAGGCAGACGTGACGTATACAACTATCTGCTTTATTAAGGGGTGTGGCTGAAATTTCGTAAATGGTAAAACAATTGTTTGAGAAACTTGAAAAAATGAAGTGTTTTGTATTTAAAAAGGATCTCCTTTTTTCTTCTATTCTTTAAATTATTTTTAAAGGATAGAATGCCCTTCGAGCCTGAAGAGGATCTTTCCATGGTTAAGCCTCGGAGATACGTAAAAGGCATCTCTTGGTAAAAAAGTCGGAGAGATGGAAAAGAAACTCGCCTCGCTCTCTGCCCGATCCTTTTTCAGTGAGGAAACCGCACTGGCCCCAGGAATGGCACGTAACCCGTCGACTGGATATGCCATCGTCGAAAGAACTCGATTACTAATTCTACTTTCGAGTTTCGAGTCTCAATTACACGTTTAAAGCTAATCTGAAATCAGATGTACTTCTCGAACATCTTCTAGTCGTAGATGAAAATGTCGAAAATTTTTATTTTTAAAGTAGTATATTTTTATCGTTAACTTTCAAGGTTCATTGTGTGAGATATCAGCACTACGTGTGACATGACTTGATGGAAAGATGACTAATGACTAAAAAGTTGATTTTGTGGCCTGGCGACACTGTCGACGGGTTTGCCGACCTATTCTTCTGTTGTTATATGTTGGAAAAACGAGCATTCATACAGCAGGCAGGAGGGAAATTTTTTTTAAGTTTAATTCATCTATCTGGAAGCCTGCTCGGATCGAACTGTCTAATGGCGTCCCGGAACCCAGGGGTTGCCCATATCGATTTTAGTCAACCTTCTTCTCCCACTTTTCCCCCAGGCTAGGCTCTCAGCTAGCCCTTTGTGAAATTTTGGGGTAACCTATCTTCAAAAATAACTAAAAAAAATTATGACTGAAAAGTTTCGATTGTATTTTAAAGTAGAAACAGTTTTAAAATATCCCTAATTTTTTAAATATTAAAGCAATATTGAAAGTTGTAAACAGGAAAACAACGTTTTCTGTATTTTCCTGGATATCATTTGCCTTTGCGGATACATTTTTTTAACCGATTTTACCAGAATCAATAATTTAAAAAATGAGTTCATGAAATAATTTTATTTCCTCCGGAAAACTTAAACTTAATGGTTATCGTTATTTACGAGAAGGAAGTAGATGAGGCATAAAAAGCAGTTTTCCTGGCAATTCTGGCTGGAGTTTAATGTGTTTTGTGATGTTCTTTTTTCCGCAAAGTAATGCCGACAGAAGATTTGAATCTTTTCCGTTCACATCAAACTGGAACAGAATTATTAAAATATTACTTTATATCAATGATGTGGATTTAATTTTAGGGTGGTCGAGTCTTCAAGGAATTGAGCCTGGGAACCTGACGGGAAGTATAAGTCGTAATATTTCCTCGAACTTCTATTTTTAAACTTCTCTTAAAACATTTTCCGAGGGTCCAATGGCGCACCAAAATTCCTCGAATTGTTTTCTTATTTTCCATCTTGCTTGCTGGGTTCTCATCTCCAAAGCGTAGTTCCCTTTGCCAACATCAAAGATACACTGAAATATCCAAAAATGTACGTAATTGAATTTTATTCCTCATTTGTTTCCGCAAACATTTATTAGAAATTCGTGATTAGATCGAGAAACTAGTTGCTATAAAAGACAGCAAAACTTTCTTTTCTCGAACAAAGCAAGCAAGCTTCTTATCTTGTAAAGTGGATTCCGAGTTACCCAATGTACGTCTATAAAGGACCAATACGGTACAAATGTAGTCGTTCACATTATGGGCTCACACCTATTTGTAAACTTGCTTCAATCTTTCCTTTATATATTCTCGTTGTCGCAATTTCACACCTTCTCAATCTAAGCAAAGGCCTGAAAAAGTGATATGTATGTGGATATTTTCTTATTCATCAATACAAAAACTGAGAATATTTGTTCTCATTATTTCGTATTAGTTTTGCAATATTTTAGACGACTGCTGAAGAGATAATTATATACATATAGAATTAAGTAAATTGGTGTAAATGCAACATTGTAGAGACCGTTAGAGCAATTATTATATAGCGTGAATACATGCTGTCAAGGAAACTTTGTAATCTTCCAAATATATATATACTTCCTCGTTTTGCCATCATTATTTCAAAATATACATTATAAGTAACTCGTCAAGTTACGTAAATCATTCTTAGAAAAAAGTTTAATCATATGATGAGAATTTTCCGCTAGAGTAGATATAAGCAGCAATTGAAAGATCGGTTCGAGCCTTTTTTCACCAAATTAATATCACGTACAATATTCTTGAAACTCCTATTGAGTAAGTTGAGTATGTGTTCTTTCAATTGATGCCACGAAAAGCATAATAACTGGTTGCAAATATACAGCGAGACTTCTCAATCATCAAGCGTGAAGATTCACATAACACCACCTTTTTGGTTTTCGTAATTCTTCAAGAAAACAAGTTTTATGATGAAATTATCCTGCTATATAAATTTTCCTTTGTTTAAAATCATACGCGTATACACAACTAATTTTTCCTTTATTTCTCTGTTACAGAATTCGAAGGAAGAGAGTCCCCAAGATCGTCACACCCAGGAAAGGTAAGAGCACAATAATTATAGTCCCCTGGTTTCCTGCGCGTTTGGAGTTTCAAAACTCCCTCGAATCCCACTTCCGTTCTTTTTGTAACTCACAGACTTGCAAATCGAAGGTGTGACATTAACGAGCAATCTGTCGATATAAACAAACGTTAATCGCACAATTTAGTGCTATTACTGACATTAACATCTATTCGCTATAGTGATATTCCGTGTAAGTGGAACGTCAACAAACGGAAGTGGTGACCACCTATAAATGAGTGTGGCATTATAGGAGATGTAGATACAGCTATACAAGTATACAGCAATCTATATAGGTATATAGCTATATAGCTATAGTATAGTATACGTTGCTGTATTTGAGAGCGCCGCAATAAAACGAGTAGCTTGTACGGATAAACAGCAATTACGAAATGAACCAGTTCCCACTCTCGTGCATCGTCGGATTATCAACGCCTGCAGGGATCGAGACCGCTTTCAAGGAGCGGCAGTGATCAGGGCTGTATCTAAAGTATAATATTTTGTGGAAACCCCCAGATCTACATAATTTAACCCTGATTTTTAAAAAGCACTACATACTTTATTGAGTGGCGCTTGAAATTTTACGTCAAAGGTGCTAAAACTGCTGTTCTGATCAGTCGATAACCAAGTGATCGGGATCCTTAATTCTTAACCATATTGATCATGCTTATAATCGACTCAGAATAAATATGGAATCATATGAATCAATGTGGAACCAAATTGTAAAACATTACGATTTTAAAAGCCAACTACGACTGGTATCTTTACCAAAAAGACGAATCTTCACCATAAAGGAAAGAAAGGGACGAAAAAGGAAACATAGCAAAAAAGAGGCGATCCGCTTTAAGCGGCAAAAGGCTTTGTAAAAATACTATCACGTTTTTCCGCACAGTGTGCACAAAAATGGTTGTTTACGTGCTGGCTCTCCCTTTAACTCTAAAAAGCATCAATTATTAAATTTTGTTAAAGCCAGGCTATTCAGTGATTGACAATTTTAGAAATTACATCGCACATACACATCTGAGTGAAGAAATCAATGAGACAAGTCTTGAATCGATATTGCAATCCTGAAGCAGAATATAAATTGTCACCAGTCTGAAACGAACGACTAGAATGGCAAAGCGTTGCCTAGTCGTTCATTCACCTCAGTAGGTGTTGGATATCTATATACTATTCGCCTATGCAACCCTCTATTGTCTCTATTTTTGTTGAAACTCTCTTTCACTTATTAGCTGTCTCCTACACTTATTCTACGCAGAGATGCTTCGACAAAACTGGAAAAACTGATGATTAAAGGATCAGACCAAATAAAACAACACATAAGTTTGTTACAGTTGTTTCATGACATTGTTTTTTTTCTCACTTCTTCTTCTTCTTCTTTCTCAGCTTTTCCAACAATTACTTCGCCAACAAACACAATCAATGAAACCGTAAATCCCATTAGTTGCAGTTGTCCCGAAGATGTCATTTTCTTAGACTTTCCTTTTAATCCATGAAATCATGTACCATCTAAAGTTTAGTCCAAAAGGATAATCCTGGTTCCAATTTAATTTCCACTATTTCCATCGAAGTAATAATGCAGAAAATGCTTTTGTGCTTCGTTAAAATCTCGAAACAATTGTTGTCGATACAATTGATAGAAGTAAATTTTTTCAAAAGGAAGATCCTTTATTGACAAAGGATTCTTGCCAGAGAAATTTTATTACTTGCGCCAGATTAAGGTATAGCCTAACCCGAGGCCTAAACAAATAGCGATTTCAGACTGGTGGTCCCAGTAAAGCGAGGACCCTTGTAGTGAAAATTCCAAGCCAACTCTTAATGACTTGGTTCGATGATTATCTTGAAGATCGCATCGACTCTGGATAATTCTTTCGAAAGGCGTGCTCCAAGTCTAGTCATTTTCAGAGGATTTCTTGTTAGGTTTCGTTCATCTTGGAGATAATGGAGGATTGTTGTACACATCCATTTTCAACTGATCTTGCTGGTACTTAAACTATGTCTTTCTTAGACCAGGTTCATACCTGAAAGCCTTGTCTGTCAAATGCAGAAACAGGTACTTGGATCGTATTTGCGCTCCTATAACAATTGAGTAACGTAACTTATCATGTCCATGAAATCAGATCTGGTAACTGACGTTTCTTCGCTTTTACTATGAGAAAATAATATTGTTATTCTTGGATTTTCGAACAATAGTAAATTCATGAGACGCTGAAGGTTCTTTTCAGTTAAAGTATAGTTTATTAGAATTTATATAAACAGGGGAGTTTTTGCTCGAGTTTTTGGACGTCACTTCATCGATTTTACTTCATTCAAGTGGTTGCTCTATCTTATTATCAAATTTGAAATGGATTCATTAGTTTTGGAACGTATTCTGATAATATATATATATATATAATATATCTAAACAATTAGGTCTTTCAAATTTATAAGCTGAAAACAAAATATTACCATGAAGAGAACTGGAAAGTAGAACAAAACGTTCATCGTAGCAATTCTTTTCAAAATCAGTATTGATTTATGTTTAGCATTTGAAATATTATTATTTTTTTGTGTTACAGCATGAAAAATATTATCAGTTTGTTTTAGATTTCTTTTTCCAACTTTTATCACTCAGTTTAATTAACTTAACATCTCTAGACATCGTCTAGAGAAATTATTATTAAAACGCTGTTATAACTACTTGACCAAGTTCGCTCGGAGAATGGTAATTATTCGATTCTCGGAGGATGGTTTTATCATGACTGTCAGCGCTATAATTACGTTACGGTTAAAATGCAGAGCCAGTGTAATGAGAGTCTATTTTTTCTCATTTCACAAATCTCAATTTGTAAATTAATGGAGAAAGGTAGAAAATGTGATACATCATAGGTTAAAACTATAAATTCGCATAAGAGAAATTAACCTTTGAGAAATTACCATTATTTCAATTTTACTATATAGTTTGAGTACGTTATTTAAAAAAATGTACCGTTTTAGAAGTAAACAACTTAAAAAGCACAAACCATAAACTCGACCGTTTGATACTGTGAAGATTGCTATGTATTTTAAAACCTCGTGAGACTTACAACTATAATTGAGGGAATATTTAAATATTTTTTACGCAGTTTCTATATAGCGCATAACAGTCTTAATCTAGTAGTTTTATCTTTTTCCAAATGTTAGATTATATACGACCTTCTCAAGTGGCACTTTGCACTATAACTAAAGTTATGATAAACTTAAAAATATAAAAGTTGTGCAGATATAGAGCCATAAAGTTTTTAATCAAATAATCATATACATTAACATATTGACCTTATTGGGAATCAAATTTTATTAAACTTGCTGCTCTTCTGTTGAAAAAAGAGGGAAAAAAGTGTATTAATACTTTTAATTTTAACTGAATTTAATTAATCTTTCCTAGAATTTAAAATCAGGAGTGATGGATTTTATTTGTGCAAGCTTGCCGCCTTTTTTATTTTGGCTATAAAGATTGTCGGCGGAAATTCAGATAAAACTGTTTCCTGTTGCGTATCGAACTTCTAGCAGACAATTTTGTGTAAATAATTTACACGACATTCGTCATTCATGCAATTCAGTATTTTTCTTCTAAACTTGCACATACTTCAAGAAAAAGTGTGACAGGATGTTTCTAAATTCATCTTAAATTATTAATGATTATTGTGAAATAAGACGAGTTAAATTTTTAGAAAATCTATCATTTCTGATGTTATTTTTCATTAGGATTTGTTTTTTAAAAAAATTAAGTACACACAGTAGTTAATTATTCAGTCTCCAGAAATCGAAACTTGTTTTAATTGAGGATACATTTGCAAAAACTCATAATATATTCATTGAAAAAGTGTCTAATATTTATTCCATGGTGACTCCTTGACACTTTAAAACGAGATATTCAAATTTGAAGGACTATTGCCTCACTAACGGTACACATGGGTGCTAACCATCTCTGAGCTTTCCATTTTTAACAAGAAATACTCTAAAATGAATTATCCTTTGATTAATTCAAACTTATTTCATCCAAGTTTACTTAATCTTTTTTTATCTAAAAGTTTTCCAAGCATCTCGGAGTTCAAAAATTATTTTTAGAATAATAATCTATAGAAAACGTAGAAAAATTGGTATTCAGTAATAATTAGCTAATATTATTAGTAATTTCGCTTTAGTATAAGAATTAAAGTTTCTTTTGAAACACCTATGATGAATCAATAAATTGCTGGCCTAGCTAGAGACGAAATAGGCCCGTTATGTTTTATGACAGTGTAAAAGAGGTTCAAATCCACAGGCATCTACAGGCTTCAACTTGTTTCTGTCTAGATGTCTAGAATAATTTAGCTTTTTTTTATTCTGTCGAACCAAGCCACATACATATTACATTACATTCATTTAGAGTGGAAGCCTATATCTAAATATATGTACATATACAGAATCGTACTGAACGTCTGCATGGTTAACTGTCGATATATGTATGTGTACATTTTAGAATCGAAAACTAGATCGTCTACGAGCTAAGGCTTTCTCCTCTTTTTCTATAACATCTTTCTCTATATAACTGCACGTTTTAGACATTAAACTATACTCTAGGGCAAGAAAACTAGTTAATTTACTGTTAAGCTTATACCATATCATTTGCACTATTTATTTATAAATAAATAATAGACTAGCATCTATTATTATTTTTCTGATGTTCTCTCATTTGAGTTATATTTTTTTTAGGAAATGAATCACATTAGTGAGTTACTCATAATATTTTATCAGTACAAATTGTACTTTTCGCCGGAAATTGTTTCCGAATAATCAATCAAAATATTTTTGACACTTGCAATTTTCGTTAAATCTCTTCAAATCTTTTGAATTATTTTAAACTTATTTAAAAAAAAAAAACTTACCTAAGATAATTGAAATTCATAAAAATTATTTCAAAAGTAAAAAAATATATTTTTCAAATGAATTTTAATATTGCATTGTATAATGATTCTATCGTAAGAGGGATCTTATATTTATTTATATATATAAACGCGAAAGTTATCGCGGAATTGTTCGCATTTTTTTACTTCTATTCATTTTAGAAAATTTTTATCGACCCTTCTCATCTCAGAATCCATCAAGCGCCGCTGAGCGAATTCAGGGATAGTAATCTCAAATATTATTAACCATCATCCATCATTTTATACTACTACAATAAACACTACGTATTTTTCCTTTATAAATTAAAAATATTAAAGTTATATTCAAAAATGAAGTTAATTCTTCAAACTAAATGAATACAGCTTTGAATTTGTATTAATTTTTGAGGAAAGATTCTTGCAGCTTTCTCGTGATGTTCATTACTTTAGAAATCGAGGTAAAACGCTTTTCAATGCAAGTAAAATTCGTGAGATTCAAACAAACCGGTGCTCGTATGACTCCAGATTTATACATAAAGACATATATGTATATGTATCATCACGTGTAAGATAATGTGGGAGCTTTCTAGCGAACCTCGCCGTTTTGACTCACTGCTTGAATTTATGCTTGGAAGGCTTACCTCAGTGGTTCTCATCCACATATTATTATTTACAATCAGTATCTCTACCTCTCGGAAACCATCAGCAACACCCACCGAGATTCAGGTCTCACCGTTATGTTAGTGTCGGAAAAAAAAGATCAGACCAGATCTTCGCATTATTTTCTTCCAATGCAAATAATAAAATTCAAAAAAGAAACTCTTTTTAATTGATTTATGATTTCAAAAGTGGCAAAATTGACTGGGCGTCTCTAATGCGCAAATTTTCAAATTAAGCACGCGGATTTTGAAGATTTACTATAATCCGAGATTATATTTTGTAGGAGGCGCAGTATTCTGCGGCAAGTTTACAGCTCTGCCAAGAGAAGGAGGTTAAACGGTACTCGAGATTTCCTTCTCAGTTCGCTCATTTTTGACCTCTGGATAGTACTATAACGTATGTAGGTAGAAATTAATTCAATGATACACATTTTCCAACTTTGTTGCCTTTGTTTGAATTTTCTAGAAGCAAAATGTCCCATGAATTTTATAACCAGCCTTATAGATCCAAGCAGAACAGAACAGAGCCAGAGGGTTTGACCCTCTCTCGTCTAAAATGCTTTCGGTCGATTCAGGAAAGTCCCCTTCAGAGGCTGCGCAATTCTCTAAAGTCCTGCTGAATCCATTTTAGAATTTCCCGACCGCCTGTGTCGCTTTTGAGTTTCTCAAAAGTAATAATTTTTGAATGTGGAAATTTCAGCAAAAACCGCAGATATTATTACTAATAGAAAGGCCCAAAAAGGATTGAGGTCAGATGATTTTACAATCCTATCCTCGATTTAATCCTGGTTTAAGCCAAACCTTTCATAATTTGGAAAATTTACCAAGAGTAACCAGGTACTAGTAACAGGTACCAGTCAAAAGCAATAAATGAATAATATTAAAATGAATTAACTTTCTGGAAAGCCATCCCTCTTGTAATTAGGATCGAAATCCCTTTTCCAATCTGGGCGTCTGAGGCCCTAAATCATTCTCATTGTTCGTTCGTTCCGCAATGTGGACTCCCTTTATACCTGGGAAACGGGTCGAGAGAGTATCATCGAGCAACTATCGCACTCTAATCTCGAACTGAGCGTATATATTCGACATGCGAGCAAGTAGGAACGAGTAAGCGACCAGAGCCAAATGCCAGAGTCGGACAAATGATAAAAAATGGCGTGATGCGCGATACGAGAATGATTTACACTTCTGCTATAGTTTTTTTAATTGCAGAGGCGAAATTTGTTCCTCGAAGAAAATCTTGTGAAATTTCGGTGGAATTTGGGTGATGATTCAAATTTAGTTTGTCCTTACTGCTATCAGTGATAGTGTGGCCACATGTCAGGGAATCTAAAAACTTATTGAAAATCTATTCGCATTTTTAATACTTTTCTTTCAGGGAAATTTGTCTGAAAGTGAGGAAAATTGAAAAATTGAATCTTGTGTCCACCCTGGGTGACTTTTTCCCACAGAATAAATTGAAGTAAAAACTTCTTTGAGAAAATTAAACTTGTTTCTGGTTACACAATCTGAGTTACTCGGTAGGGTTTCATTCAGACGAAATTACCATAACTAAGATGTTGAATATAATAAGGTCCTAAGTTTGATGGTAATTCTATCAGGTCGAGAATGTTGTATTCTATTCCATGATCCATTGACGTAACCATATAATTCAGGTTTGAAATCGAGCAAAAAAATACCACCCAATGATCAAAACATTGTTGGCTTTCTCTTATTTTCACACGCAGAAAATTGAATCTGTTAAAAATTAAGTTACAGGTTCAAATCTGCTGGACGTACATTTCTGCTATTCTAGCAAGTAAAATAAGTTATATTTACAACATATAAAAATCTGTTGATTCTAAGCATTGAAAATTTAAAAATTTAATAAAAAAATCTGGAAATTTTACAGATTTCAATTTGTTTCTATCATGTACCAACAAATTACAGTTTTCAGCCTTTTGTTACCCATTCCCTTGCTTATACCTTTTTTAAGGATTCCTCTTTCTCATAGGGTTGATAATATTATAATATACTTGTGATAAGCAATTAGAAATAATCATACACCCCTATTATTCGTTATCATTCTAATTCGACATATAATGTTTAGAACAATCAAAATAATAACAAAAAGGCTTCTTATTCCTGAATCGACTATGACATACACATACTAACTGTTGTTAATAATGGCTCCTTATACAC
The DNA here is from genome assembly GCA_900474325.1 of Synergus umbraculus. Classification (NCBI taxonomy): domain Eukaryota; kingdom Metazoa; phylum Arthropoda; class Insecta; order Hymenoptera; family Cynipidae; genus Synergus; species Synergus umbraculus. Next base: position 252,335 of record UCOK01018764.1, on the reverse strand, counting down.
ATATCTTGATTATCTTCCTCGCAATTTTCCCTAGTGTAAACAAGTTTGAATAAGGCACCTAAACAATCAGCATGTAAATTATGTGAAACAAGTGTATTGATTTTATACCGTAAAGAATATTTTAGACTCATTAAGGCTTCTATCCTTATCACTCTGTCAATCATTTATTGAAATTCACCATTTTATGTGAATCTTATCTTAACGACAATCAAAATATTCCTGGAAAAACGAATGTATTGTAATGATCATCAGTTTAAGCCACAAAGGTTTATATATACCATATAACCCCTGTGACAAATGGTAGATAAGATTAATGACGTTAGATATATAGGACTTTGCAATGTTATTTATATTTCGTGTATGTGTATTGTCGGTCGTTAAATTAGTATAAAAAGTGTTTTTTTTGTGTACTTAACGGCAAACATAATGTTGTGGCTTGCACCATACGTCTTACATAATTATTTGCTTGCGATAGAAGCGACACTTATGATCTTAAATTGATGAAATGGAATTGGCGACAGACAATCTTGACCTCAAGGTGCTTTCATTCGACACAAGTGTACGCACATAAATTACAATTTAACTCGATTTATTTATCGACCTGTGCAATATATGTACTTCAGTGACCTACTCAGACAGACAACAGCCATGCCAAGCTGAAGCATGAGTTCAGTTCTTCTTAGATCACTGAAGTTAAGCTGCGTTGGCCGCGGATGGTGCTTAGATGGGTGACTATTGGGAAAATATCTTGTGCTGTTGTCTTTCGCTTTATTTTACTTCATCATGGCTGTACAGTTGTACACCCAGAAATAAATTTTTTCTTTGGCTCAAACAAATGTTTATTTGATTCAAAGAAACTTTTTTCTGGGTGTATGTGTACGAAGCTTTTGAAGCAGACACATTGCAATGTACCATACCTATAACAGAAAAATTATTATCTCTCTAAATCTGAATTAGTCATAAGTTACTAAAGAAATAGTGCCAAATCGTTTACTAATACACTTTAGTAAGCATTTTTACTATAAATTAGTCAAAAACTACTAATTCATGGTAAAAAAGTACTAATTCAGTTAGTAACGGTAACTAAATCAATTAGTGAGCCTTACTAAATGAATTAGTACTATTTTACTGTGAATTAGTAGTTTTTAACTAATTGATAGTAAAAATGCTTACTAAAGTGTATTAATAAACGATTTGGCACTATTACGTTAGTAACTTATGACTAATTCAGATTTAGAGAGTATTCAGATTATTGCATTTCAATTAAAAACTATATTTAACAATTTTTTAGTTTTTAGAATTTAAAAGATTTCTAAAGAATTAACAAAAGTTGCAAGTGTTAAATAAAAATATTTAGATCGCTTATTCCCGGAAAAGTATTTTCAAACCGAAATCCTCTTCCTGTATATATAAAACAAAGTCAGGGACAATTCCCGGATTTTCACGGATTTTTGCAATTCCCGGATTTCCTACAATTTTCAGTAATCACTTTCTAAATCTGATTACTGATTTAGTAAGAATTTAACTAATTGAATTACTAGTCTTATATTTCACTAATAAATCAGTAATTTTTTCTATTTCCACTAAATGAAATAGTAAATTACCTATTGTCAAAGTGAATTATTAAAAACCTAATATTTTACCCATTTTATTAGTAACTAATTCAAATTGAGAGAGATAATATTGAGAATACATTCTGACATCATGAGCTGGACTTTTGCAGAAATTTGCATGAACTGGAATCAGTCAGAATACCAAAGCTATAAAATTCAACAGAAAAAACGTCATTTAGCGTTAATTTACTGTTGAAATAAATCAGTGAAATTTGTTGACGATGTACGTTTACGTTGCGCGTGATTTCCAGCTCGGACCAGTCGATTCCAACAACGAATCGTCCAATATTCATAGTCGAACGTTGTCCTCGAGCGGCGTGACGCACGTTGTTTTTTTTATTATTTCCCCCGAGTAAAGGATCCGCGAATTGAGAACCGCTGTTATAAAAACGCTATATGCCATATAACACAGGAGGGGGCATTCGAGACGCAGCTGCGGCAGTGACTGCTGTTCCTGCGCATTGATTATTGCGCATCTAACTGGACTCTACGCATTCCTATTGGTTCACTCATCAATTCCCACCCTTCCTCTTCGAACAAAGGGGCGAACCTTCTCCTACGAAGCCGAGCTGCCCGATTCGCGAGTAGCCGCGCTCTGCTTTAGAAAGTCATCGCCTGCCGGAGGGTGCGGTTCTCGTGAGTTGGACAGTGCGTTTAGCGTGTTGTGTCAAAAAAAAATCGGACCGTAGTTGAAGTTTTCGATAGTTGGTTGTGAGATAGACTTTGATACGCAGTGAACGAGTTTGAGAAAAGGTGTGTTAGACCGACAGGCGAGATACGTTAACAAAAGTTCTTGGTGAAAGTGTGTCTTGGATCTTTTTGAGTTTGCAACTGAAAGAAATTGAAGAAGGTTCTCATCCTGCTTGCAAGAGGAGCGTTACGCGAAAAAGACCAAAGGGAAAAAAGTTGGCAGAGCCGCAGTTAATCGCGCTGGAGTGGAGACGTCGCTCAAGTCGAACCTACCGCTACGACGTTACGACGTGGCGACGCCATTTTGTCGAAAGCAGACAGAGTGTTTCGAAAGTTTTGCTAACTTCTCGTCTCGTGCCGTGACCTAATCTAGGTGCGGCGCAGGAAACTCTCGTCCAGGAAGACGAAGAATCTAAGGAAGGTGGCGGACGAAGGCGAGGTAATTCCATCCAAGACAGTTAAACACTTCACCCTGTTCCCCTCAAGACCACCCACGATGAGGCTGGAAATCGTTTCAGCGGCAGATTTTCTTGTGCATCTGCTGCGCATTCAAACAGGCCAAGACCAAGTGTCGGAACGACAATTGGAAATGTTCAAGAGTTCACTTACAGAGGTTCTCAAACGACGATACAGGGATCACTGGTTCCCTGATCGACCTAACAGGGGATCAGGCTACCGCTGCATCAGAATCAACGGCAAAATGGATCCAGTAATAGCCCAAGCAGGTGCTAATGTTGGTCTCCTGCCCACTGTTCTCCACAGCCTCTTTCCCTCAGAGTTCACAATGTGGATTGACCCCGCCGAAGTCTCGTACAGGATCGGTGAGAACGGTTCTATCTGCGTTCTCTACGAGAAGACTGGCAGTGATCAGGAGGAGAGCCAACAGCAGAGCCAGTTCCAAGATCATCTACAGCACCAGCATCAGCAACATCAGCAGCAATTCGAGAGCTGCAAAGACTCTCTGCTCCTGGAACATCCGCAATTTAGTGAGCAAATCGCGGCATTCGTTTCCAGTTGAATGCCTCCATTCCGAAGCCTCGAGACGAAGAATCAAGCACTTCGTCCCGATCTTCGCTCAGATCGTTACACGATTCAAAATCGGATCCCCTTCTCGCCATCCGTCTCCTCAGCCGTGCGATCTCGTCGCTGATCAGCGATCATTTTACCAACATCCTCTTCTTCTTCCTCCTCCGCCTCTTCCTGGCTATCCAGAGTATCCAGACATCGAACATGGAGCACGACCAAGAGGGAAGAGGGCAGAGGAGAATTTAAAAGACGAGCATCCAGGCCTAGGAACTCTTTATGATCTCAGCATCCCGTATGGGCCAAGACCAAGAACGAAAAATAGAACCCCTTCTAGAGAGTGAAGACACTAGCGTCCCAACCAATGATTTTCGGGCTCTCCTGCCCTTACGCTATCTATTCCTTCCTCTTTGTCTCGCTTCTACTCAGCGGAAAAACGATGTTTTATCATCTTCTACAAGGTACCTTGTCATCATTATGATACCTTCTATATTCAGCATTGGAGTCTTCAGAGATCGTTGTCGCTCGATGGGATTCGCACTCGGATCCACAGGAATCGACTGCTTCGATATATTTACGTGTATAATTGATCTATGCGCGTTTATATGTACATATATATATGAACGTTGTATATTGTAAGTGTCATTTGCGCGCACTCACGCACAAAGAGCTATTGATAGCAGTTAAACTGCGTGCGTGCGCGCTTATCGCCGGAAATTGTGTATATTATATCCTTTGAAACAGCTGTGATTTTCTTCGCGAAGGGAGAGTAATTGGGCAAAATAGATAAGGGAGAAAGATAAAGAGAGATTGTATTTCATGAAAAAAAGATGGTGAGTGCCTGTGTGAGAGTTTGTTGCGTGAATGAGAACTATCTCGATAAATTTAAAATGGTGTGTGTACAGGTTTTACTGTGAAATATGTCTATTGGTGTTGCGAAGTTTGCAAAACTCTGTGAAATCATTGGTCAAAAATTGTGTATATATTTATGGTGATTTATGTATTTTTTTTCTGTGCCAAGTACAGGAAAACGGAAATTATTTGTCCTTATTATAGGATACACTGACTCTTCAGGTTTAATTCTCATTTGAGGTAAGATCCCTTGAAACGATTCATTTTTGGCTGTCGTCAGCGACGGCAACTGTTTTAATCCAACTTTTCACACATGCGCGAGTTTCGCTACACCGATTGTCTCTTTTCGTGTTGACAATGCTTGATTCAAAGTTTGCATTTCCATTCAGTTTACCGGTCTCTACTTTTTTTGTTTTATTTTATTTTTTTTTTGTTTTACATCATACATGTAAAAGAAAAGCGAGGCTTTAATCCTCCATCACAAACATGGCGATCTCTATGTAAATGTAAATTTAGTTGTACAACTGACATAACTCCACCAAAAAGTCCATGGAGTGAATTAAAACTCGAAAAGAGAAATCGAGAAATACAAATTCGTCGGTGTTTTGACAACATCTATGTTCTGTGTTCTGAGTATGTCTATGTAAAAGGAAGAATGAGAAAAGAAACACAGACTGACAATGAGAAAAAAATGTGTGAGCGAATGTAAAACTTGAGACAATTGTGATAAACTAACGCTTTACAAAACTTCCGATTGTTTTCTCTCGAAATCTGCATTATTAAGAAATTAATTACAATGTGCCCAGTCAAGAGTTAATTTACTGGTTTACAGTCAACTGTTACTAAAGTGAATTAGTACAAATTTTTTTGAAACTTAGTCGTTTTTACTATTTGTTAGTAGAGATGCTGGCAAAAGCAATTTGTAAATGACTTGGCACTGCTTCAACAATAATTTCTTGTTAATTTAGATTTTGAGAGTCGGAATTTAGTGATAATGAAAAAATAACAAGCACCTCGCACAACAGATTATTTCTGTTTTGGGAGATTCTTGCAAATTTTCGCAATATGATATTTCATGTATAAAGCAGCTAGTCAAAGCACATTTTTATTCGAGATTTACCATCTTCCAGGATTTATAAACTTTATCACCTTTCTACCAAGGAAAAAAGAACGTATCTCAAATATGATTTCTATATAAAGGGATCACGTAAATTTACCGCAATTTAAATTTCTCAAAGTTGAAAATTACCCAAAAATGAAAATCTCCTGACATTTAGTTTTTGCATAAAACTGATTTTATGAAAATTATATACTTGTAAATGATTTTCCTTGGTATGATACATCATTTCTTGATTTTTTGTGACGTTCTTTTTTTTTATCGTAAAAAGGTGACAAGACTTGTATTCCTCAATGTGGAAGGGAACAATCTCAAAAATCGGAAGTTTTGCCGACTAAAGCAGACTCTTTCGGAAAGAGTGAGTATATAGAGTGAGAGGAACTTATCGCGCTCGACGTCGAAGAACAAAAAAGGCTCTTGTACGTAGCAATTAGTAAACCACGTCTGTGATTATAATATGAAATACGGAGAAAATGTCAGAGAACGGTCAGATGATTTTTCTGAATCAGAATTTTGTGAATGGGTGATGTGTGTGTGTGCGAGAGAAAGAGAGATTAAATGACAGTTAAGTCATTTCCGTATGCGACGACCTAATGTCCAGACGCGGGTGCGTTACGGGCGCGCAACGCGATGGCAACAGTGATCGATTTAAAAAAATTTTTTTTTCATAGCTTCTTGCGATCTTGACTTTACCGCTGCTTTCGACAGCGGACTTAAACCATATCTCAACGGGGATAACAACAACACCCGTCTAACCCGTTTTACGTGATCTCGATGCTTCGCCATTGCGTTTCGCACACGTATTTCTGCACGCATACATATATGCATGTATGTGAAGGTATATATATTTACATTCGGAAATACGTTTCATTTCGTTGCCACGGGCGCACAGTGCACTGAAAATCAATATCCTCGGCGAAAAGCTTTCTCTTTTGTTTGTAAATTCTCCATTTTCGGTGAAGTGGAGGCATAGACTGGCAAAAATACACTGCGCATGTGCAACACATTAGATTTTTTTTTAACGATCTGCGTCTGCGCAATCAGTTGTTTTGCACTGTACGCTTTTTGCACAGTGCAGCAAATCATTGGCGCACTCGCAGTACGTTTTTTCATAAAGATATGTATGTTGTTCAAATGCACATGCAGAGTGTATTTTTTTTTATTTGCACCTAGAAAATAGTTTCTTTGAATTAAAGTTTTTTTTGATTCAAAGAAATTATCTTTAATATGAAGAAACATATTTTTTTAAATTAAAGAACGTTTATTTGAATCAAAAAAACCTTCTTTTTTTTATTCACAGAAACTGTTTTCTGGGTGTGTGAGAATTAGTGTAAAAAAAAAAAATAGTACAAATGCAATCTGGGATTGTGAAGCTGATTTCGCAAGTGCGTCCGGGGCGACACGTCGGGATTTTCGCTTGGGTGTTACGATTTTAATTTTGCAGCGTTAACATCGAGAACGAAAGATTTCGAAAAAATGTCTCTGGATGATCAATGCACGAGTAGAAATACGAGTCGCCTGTGACAGAGACGAAATTAACGAAAATGATGGAACGAAACGAAAATCTCAGCGTTACACTGAAAATTGGTGCCGTTCGTCGCTTAGGGTTTATTTATGTATAGATATCTGTTTTCTTGTTTCGTTCACTTTACATTTAAAAGATTTCGAGCACAGCGAGCGCACAAAAATTGTAAGGCGCCAAGATATTTGGAAAGTCAAGAGAGTATCAAGATTTCTTTCTTTTTCTTGCTCTATTTTTTTCAATTCGCGTTTATCACGAAGTGAATAAATTCGAGGAAGGAAAGATGGATCTTCAAAGAGTATTTTTTGATTTTTCTTCTATTTGAATTTTATCAATTTAACTGTAATGCAGTAGCTTTTTTTCGTCCTTATTTTATTCGTAACTTTTGTTATATTTTTACACATACACATTACACATACTGACGTGCATCCCACCTACACATTATTCACGAGTATGATAATTTGTTGCGTATACGTATATGTTACATAAAGCGATAAATGCGAGCATATGAATTTCTCGAACGAATTGTAATTATTATAAATATATATACATTATATATACATACTTATATATATACATACACATTGTAACATAATGCATAGAGTCCTTCAGGAAGAATTTGTACAAACCCGCTGGTAGGCGGCCAGCAAGTCTGTGATTTTAGCTTGGTTAATTCAGTATTTTTTTAAATAAATCGAGACAAAATCAAGATAAATGATATAAAAAAAAAAACAAGTTTCGAAAAGTGCGAGCGCGTTGAGGATGATAAATGAATGACTCTTTTTGGGCGAATGGCTGCGAGGACGGGAGAGAATGGACTCAAAAAGCAAGAAAAAGTTAAGAGAAAGAATAAAGAATGTCCACGAAATGAAAATACATATTAAGAAATAGTTACAAATGAAATTCTAAAAGATAATGTTTAACTCTGTCACACAAGGCGAGACTCGTAAGATATCGAGGTCCTTTTTGCTTTCATTAAATAACTCAATTTAACGATTTTTGACATTCTGAATCTTTCGAATCGAGCTAAAACTCTTGAATCAAAGAAAAATATTTGTTTGGGACTAAGTGAACCTTTCTTTACTTTCTTTTCTTTCTTTTTGCTATCTGTCTTCCTTTCTGCCCTGGCCCTCCATGAAAGAGTGCATGTATTGTCGTTAAGATAGCAGAGAGCTATAAAAATGAATGAAAATCGGAATTCATGCGCGGAGAAAAGATGAAACAAAGCCGGTGAAGACTTTCTGCTTTTAAGTATCAAGAATTGTAAATCCGTCGTTGTAGTGATGCAAGCAGAGAGACGAAACGATAACTGAGGAGAGAATTTCGCGAGTGACATTATAGATGATGAGAGGAAGGGCGAAAGGGCGGAGAAAAAGAAAATATAGTGATCGTGCTTTTACTCTGAAGTCTGCATTCATATCCCTATGTCAACTTAAGTGCAAGCAATAAATAATGTCTTTTTTTCGGCTGGATTGAAACTTGTACAAAAAATTTAAATAACTAGAAGGCTGTGGTGACTAAATCAAGGTCCTCAATTGTGTCTGAATTATCTCTTAAGGTCTAGTGGAGTTGTACTTTTTTTAAATTAAGTTTGGACCTTGAGAAATAATTTTGATCTTGGGGATAAATTTGAGTTAGGACACTTTTTCGTGTATTTATAAAGAGAGTGCTTATGCTTTTTGTTGACAAAGTCGATAAAGAATGCTGCATTCACAGTTGGAAGCGTAGTCAGCGAGAGATCGTGGAATGAAAAGAAATGATTGATTCGGATTGAAGAGGTCGCGAACATTGTTTGCAAATGATTATCTCAATGTGACGTTACTTTGCTTGTAATTATCGTTAGATTCGACTGTCGAGTGACCAAGTCTGAGACCAAATGAATCTGAATCGAGCAATCCTTTTCATTAAACATTACACTGATTTGTACGTTATTGGCATGCGAGATGCGTCTCCACAAATTCTGTATAAATCCGTCTAGCACGGTGAGACAAACACACACACACACACACAATTACAAAACTAGTTGGAAATTTTTTAAATGTCTGTTCAAAACTTACAACTGATCAATTTCCATCTAGAACACACGAAACATTAAAAAAAGATTATGCTGAAAAAGGATCAATGAAAACTGATCAATAAGAGAAGTAGATAATTGGGCAAACTAGCCAATTAGTAAACTGTGGTACTCATGATTTTATTGGTTGTGTCAGCTATTCGATTATTTGATGTTACTATTTGGTTTATTACAATAATAATCTAAGTAGTGACATCAACTGTAATCGAATGCCTGAGACGACTAATAAAATTAGCAATAGAGGAGTATTATAGTTTATTAACTGGCTAATAGACCAAGTATCCATTTCTCTCAATGTGTGAATTCGTTGATCATTTTTTACAATATGCTTTTTAACAGATACACTATATGAAAACACAGAAAATACAAACTCCCTAGACTCTCGTAGATTACTATTACTATAATAATGCTATAATTATTATATCTATTATGTATCAATGTATAATTACGTTTAGTTTTAGGTTAAACGATATTCTATTATGATTTCCCGCTTGTATATATGCCGTGAGCTCGAAAAAATTGAATCTTTAACGAAAGAAAAACTATAATTTTTTCGACTGTTTTTGTACAGAGATATTAATAAAAACAAAGGCCTCGTGCTTATGAAATTTCAAGAATATAAATCATCCGTCTTTTTACTGATTACTTCTCCCAGTCAAGTTAGAAAGTAAGATAGCTATGGCGAGATCGTGCCACGGGTAATTGGATATTCAGTTGATCCAGGTGATTCAGTCGTTCGAGATGCAGATTTATCTTTCCTAGCCAGACGTGTCTATAGAACGGAGAAAAAAATCTCGAGATGAGGGATGGATATTCACGTTTCTACGTGATAGAAAAATAATTGGAAATCTAGAAAAAAATATTTAAAATCAGGGAAGTCAGGAAAAAAAATTTCTTTAGGGAAATGCGAGTATATGCCATATATACCTCTAAAGTAATTCAAGAGGTATATTTATTTAATTTCCTCATTGAAGAGATTTTAATGGAATTTATATATTATATTTTCGCAGATGGTTTCTTATCTACGTTGACTTCATTTTCGCAATTCTTTTCATTATTTACACCTTGGAAGAATAGCAGTTTATCATGCCAGCAGAAAGAATGTTAAACGTTGCCAAAAGTAATTCAAAACGATAATTTTCTTCATTATTGTTCTCCAAATTTTATTATTTTCACAAATTCTTGCATCTATTTTCAGAAGCAGGAAGTTTTTATATACGATGCCTTGTTGGTTTCATGGAGGTTGTTGCTACCATTCTGCACTCATGTCTCGCGAGATTTCCTCATCAAGAAATAACTCCTGAGTGATAGCCAGGATAAATATAGTATAGATAAGCATATAAGTATGGATAAGTAAGTATATGTCTTATATATATTGAATTACTGAATAATCTTTTTCATGGCTGTGTTGTCTAAACGGATTCGAATTCCGAGGTCCAATCTTTGTCCTTAGTTCTGGAGAATAATTAGTATTTACCAACCAAGTCTTTGTTTAATCGTCTCGAATTAATGTAACGATTTAATTAATTTCAATGTTAACTTCGCAAACAGAACAGAGGGTTCTCCATTGAAATTATTTTTCTCTCGATTCTTAGGGCTTTCTTCGAGCTTTATTATCATCTAGATTTTTTAGATGAAAATTGAGTTAAAATCGAATTCCTAAGTCCCTTTCGGTTGAATTTTTGTGATAAAAGAAGCACATTTTCAAATACGAGACGTGATATCATCGCAAGATTGCTCATCAGGCTGAAAGCATCAGTAAGTAGGGACAAGTTTGATCCAAAGAGGGAAGACGAGACGTGGAAAAGAGACGAAAAGAATGATGATGCGAAAAGGAGGAGAGAACTTGAGAAGTGTACATGATGATGGCACCGAGCTATAACACTGTATGTATCCGGAATGGCAATTCTATCCGACGAACCAGGCAAGCGAGGCAACCGTACAACCTCAGGCCAAGCAACAACCAGCAGAGTCGGGGCAACAACCGATGTTGACCTCCAAGTTCCAGAACAACTACGGGTCCTTCCTGGACTTGTAATTCGATGTGGTTTCGTTACGGTCCCCTTCAAGATCGCAATTGCAATTGCAATTGCACGATTGTTACTCTGATCCCGAGACACCTCGATTCCAGGCCAAACTTTATCGTTGATGATAGCCTAATGCGCTTCAGGAATCATCATTTTCATGAGCGATTTCAGTCATCAGAAATCGTCACCTATTCATATTTTTTCACCTATTTTGAATTTCTTGCCCTTTTGCACCTGGTTTTTGAAAATTTGTCTTTTCAATTTATTGATCCACTTAAAACGTGAAAGCTTTTTTAAATTCGGGGCCTGTCTACTTAAGACAATTGCCTCTTGGTAGCAGGTCTAATTTATGTATCCCAATCTCAAATTGGTAAGAGAAATTTTATTGAGGAAGAGGATGATGTCATCACTTTTGTGAGTGTATAGTGGCGATTCAAGAGAAGTTCTTGCAGGAAACGGCTCGTTATCCCTTATTCTAGTCCCAGGGGTTTCTAAAGCTAGCCGGTTGGTAACGTCGTGTCTTACGAAAGGAGATAAAAAAAATCAGCAAATCGCAGCTGCACAACATGACCGTCAATTGCTACGAGGTATACATGTCCAATAAAATTATGAGTCTTACAGATGACTCAAGAACCAGTTCTCGTTGATCACTGAAGTTGAGCAGCATTGAGCGCGGTTAATAGTTGGATAGGTGACCACTGGGTAATAGTGTGCCGCAGTTGTCATTTATGTTTCTTGATATAATTGCCGTTTGGGCAAAGCTTTGAGAAACAGAAGAAATAATGGCTATCTTGATGCCTATGTCGTATACCTCATATTTTATACCATTTTCTGAATTCATTGGGAAGACGGAATTCTTTCGTATTTTGAATTACGAATTGAAGTTTTATATCTGTTGGCATCAGAAAAAAGGAAAGAATCTTGTCGAGAGGAGACCAGTCATTAATGTCGATAAAAGTCAATGCTGGACTCAATATTCAATGTCGATTAATTCCAAACTCTTTTTTTCTTCTGATCATATATATGTTTATATGAGAGAGATAAGTGTGAAGACTTGAATGTCAACTGATCTTGATGATGTACGGATGCATGCAAATTATTATTATACATATGAGATGTAACTGTAGAACTGTAGAATTAAGTCTTATAAGTTTCATGTTTCATTTAAGGGAAATACAAACAGCATATTAAAAAAATGTACAAAGTTTGAAAACAGTTTCGAAATATCGAAAAAAATCCGCGGAAAGAAATTATGATATACGCAGATATAAAGAGTAAAAAAAACAGCAATGCATTATGTACTATTTAAGTAAATAATCTTCAATCTTGCTTCCCTACAATTGCTTGTAAATATAACCGACGCTTTTCTTTCTGGTTTTATGTAAATGCAATTTCGCCCGGGGCCGAAGACACTTTTGAATTCGGTACTTTGTCGGCTGGTCTCTTCTTCATCATCTCGATCCTCTTCCTTGTCCAGACGACGCTTTTATCTGAGTGCCAAGTGCGCTCTCGACTGCTGCACAAACGTTGCGTAAACTCACCGACACGGACGCCTACTACTTATAGGTACCTTTACGTGCCTTCGAGCCTGGAAAAAAGAATATCGCACACTCAGCAAGGTTTCACATTCAAGTCTCGCTCGCTCACTAGAAATACAAACTCCATCTTGAGAAAAACTCTTTGAAATGGCAATCTGGTTATATTACATTCAGCCTTTTTAATTTTCAAACATATACAGCATTCATAGAAATATTCAGAAGTTTATGATATTTTTTTATTTATCTCTGCTTATAGCTGAAAACTATAAAATTTCAGATGATATTTAAAGACGAAAAGAAATTATCATCCAAACCTTTCGTTTCTAATTTAGTAATTTCTAACACACCGTCTAAATTTGTCTATGCTTTCCATTTTAGATATTCAATCAACAGAAAACTTTGTTGATTCCAAATTTGAATGTGTTCCAATTTGGATGTTTGCCAATTTTTGAAGCATCCGAAGAGCTTCTATATTTAGAAGCTTTGAACAATTAAAGCTTTCGACTGTAACGCTTTCCATATATTATAAAATATTCAAACTGGCGAAAAAATGAAAACGGAAAAAGTGTCTTGTTATGAAAAACACAGAAAACAACACTAGGAGCATTAATAAACCTATATCTATAAGTAGGAATTATGATAATACCAAATTTAAACTTCATTTAAATATTATGTTGAAATGTTCTAGTTTGAAACATAGTTTAAGTTTCAAATTTGTTTGAAAGACCCTTTCGAGTGAAAATTATAGCCTGAGGTTTAAAGTGATGTTTATAACTTTAGACTTAGGTCTTAGAACTTATAGGTTACTTATAGAAGTGCAACGACTGTAGAAGCCGTTAAGGCTAGACTGGCGCATTCGGTCGTTGGCCTTTGGTAAAACGGATTTATCGCAAAAATGGATAAAGACGAATAATCAGCCTGGCAACAGGGTCGACTACCGTATATAAATATACCTAACTATGCAGAAACATGGTGGACATTTTTCACCTAAACCTAACTGAGGGTTTCGTTCGTGCTGTACTATACCTTTATGTATATCTATACATGGCGGCTACTCCGCGTATAATGAGATAACTGGCCTTGTAACGAGATTATCATTCACGATACCGTATCGAGTTTTCTTCCGTGACCGCCATCTACGGCCATCGTTCGCTGTTACCCCCTTTATGATCCCAGATGATATGATTGCTCATTTTGCGATTACGCTGGACCTTCATTTTAAACCAAGTAACAGCCTTTCATCTTCATTATCAGATTTATCAGCTGCTATTTACTTTTATCATATTTCAGTCTATATTCTACCTGTACAGTATATATTCTACTTTTTCGCAAATACATAAATCATTTTCAGGGTATACACTGTACGGGAATTAAAAAAATCCAGGAAAACATCGGAATTGTCCTTGATTTTATTTTTAATGTGGGCGGTGCATTTCCAGTTTGAATTAAGAAAAGTGGGGCGCATAAATAATGAAACCCCAGTCTATTGCACATTCCAGTCTATATATAACAAAATTTAGAACCTGCAGAATGATTCATCGATTGTTCTTTTATCTTTATTTCCCCTCATGTATAGCCTCGTTACAATTGCCAAAGTCGTCCGAAAAGAAAAATTATGATTTAAAGCTGGCCTTTCTCGTTCCACAAATTCTCCTATTGAAAGTGAGCCTCGAAGGTTTACGAGTTTTACTTTACTTGCCTCTACGGTGTACGAAATTACGAATATGTATTGCTAAATCTTCCTGGACCTTCAAGCTGTATAATCTCATTCAAGGATCCAAATCATTAGCCAATGTGATTATTGTATATCCCTCACAATATTTTTTACAGATTACTCCACTTAAAATTTTTTTTTTTCTGTCCCAAACACCTTCAATTTTTAATACCATTATTTAGGTATAAAAATATGTAAATGCTTTTATAATATATTTGATATTCGATATTCAGATGTTCTATAAAATTGGCAAGCAAAGTCCAAATTAATAAAGAGAAGAGAAATCCCAATAAAGAGAAATTCCAATAAGGAGAAATGCTTGAATTATTCAATTAGAATAGTTGTTTTATTATATTACCTTAATTTTAATTTGTCTAATCAAAAATAATAACGCCTTTTAAAATCAAGTTCTAACAAATATCTGTTTTTTTTTTTTACAGAAGCAAAAAGGAAATCATGATTCTAGAAAAAGCCGGAAGTTCACCCAAGACTGCTACGAGCACTTCACTCGCTATTAAATCAATGACGCAGGTTTCCAGAACACCAGAAAACGACTCCAAGACAACTTCCGGTATTCAACCACATAAAATTCATCCGCTGCCTGCCGAATGTGTCTACCGTGGGGAAGGAAATGCCAATCTCGTTATTGCATTACCATATGTAAGTTTTTCAACATTATAATTATCCCCAATTTAAATTAAAAATTTCGTTGATTTAATTTGGGTCAAAGAACTGGAAACATCAATTTTTAAATATAAAAAATTAAAAAAAGACAATTTCCGAAAATGATATAAAAAGAAAGGCGGTTGTACGCGTTTTCCTCGAAAATACATTTTGGAAGTCAGCAAATATAGTTCCTCTAATATATTTGAACATTTCTGTATTTCGACCAGGAAACTAGTTTTCGTAATTGATCTTTTCTTCTTTCATTAACTTATTTAGTTGTTCGTGCTGCGGGTACGAGTCATGATATGTAGTTTGAAATTATACATTACACGCAGACCCCAGAGATTAGAACATATTATACACGAAGGAGTATAATATATGTGTATATTTATATATGTATATTGTATCCATATATTCGTCTACTATCAAAACTGGTAATTTTCCTGAAATCGATTCGAAGCCACATATAGGGTATTCAACACCTCGGCAATTAAATTAATGTTTTTTCTACACTAATTGAAATTGCCACAATTTTAGAATTCACAGAAATATATTCTGGTTATTTCTGACCTGAACAAACCTGTCAGTTTTTTAAAAATCACTTCTCTTTCGAAAATAAAAAGTTTTTATTGCAGATTTCTTATTAACACAAAAAAACTCATCCTGTGTAGTTAAAAAAATGCAGCACGTTAAACAGAGTTGACTGGGAAAAATGACCTTATCATATATACCAGAGTAAATATCGATTCGGTTATGTTCGATAGCATTGGCACACATTGTACATTTGCGTCGCATCTGTTGTAAATGGAATCTCTTTCCACTCCATTTGCCCTGCGAATTTAACGGACGATCGATTATTGGCGACTATAACTTTTAGGACTGGTTCATTCGTCATAGAATTTAATATCTTCCTTTTTTTAGTTAATTTCAATCATACAAACATGAAAAAAAGTAGTAATGAAATATTAACGATATAATAATGAGCAAATAGAAATACGAGAACATGATTAACTTCATTAAATGCGAACGTTAATTGGTAGAAATATACAGGCTCTGATAACATAGGCTTGTCCCAATTTTCCTAAAATTTTCATCAAACTAAGTAATTAAATAAACAAGCTGTTATGAAAGTTATAATTACTTGTTAATTATCGATACTTTAACGCCAAAGTTCCCCTAACGTTTCTAATAAATATCGGAAACTGATAAAGAAACGAGATACATCCGCTTGAAAATTAAAACTTTTATCTTATAATTACATAAAATAGAACATTTATGCGTCTTTTATTTCAATTTTAGAAAATCGAGATAGTACCTTATCTTGTCCTAAAAAGGAAATGGATTTTGGTTGCAAAGTTAAAATAAAAGTTTCATGAGGATTTTTGCGAATTAAGTAGGGGAAGTTATTTTTTTGTCATCAATGCCGTTTTTGTGCACATGTGTGTTCTTGATGAGTGACGTGACATTACTGAATCTTACTACGAAAGAGGAAGCCTTAAAAGCTTGAAAGCCTCTAAAAGTACGTTCACCACTGACAATGCACTATGCCTTGTTAGCAGAATCACACTTTTTAAAAGGGGCTTCAATCAAAAACAGGAAAAATCGATTCCCTTCGAGTACGTCTAGAGTTCTCAAGAGAATATTCTACAGTATATTACCATCTATCTTCCTTTGAAGAGTTCATGAAAATTTTATATTTTTCTCGTCTTAAGAACTACATCTTTATTTGAATCAGCGGAATTTCGCTTATTTTTTAATTTTTTTTGTTGTTAGTGTGACTTTTTATTAGGAATTACGTCAGTTTGACAATTTTGCTGTGTTTTTTTTGGTCATATTACATTTATAGTTTATTTAACAAAATTTAGAAGATCTCCAAGGATTTCGAAGGATTTCAAGAGATTTTTGCGAACTTTTAGAGTTTTTCAGTAATTTTAAGTGATTCTTAAAATATTTTATGGAATTTTCTTAATCTTAGGCAATCCTTGGAAAAATTCACAAAATGTGGAGTAATATTCCCCAAATCCATTTTGGAATTTTCCTTACCAATATATACTTTAAGCTTAGAATCAACGAAATTCTGCTGACTCTAATTTAAAGAGTTTGGAACAATTTTCAAGTGGTTTGAAACAAATTAGAAGATAAAACTATACAGAAACTAGGACCGGTCCTTGAAAGTGTGCAAAAGAACAAGCACTCACTTCTTTCGCAATAGTGTAAACTCTAACTCCAATCACTTGACGTCATAAGCGTTTCAAAAAGGTTGTGGTCTCGACGTTCTCCCGTATTCGATGAAAAAGATTACGGTGACATCATGCTCGTTTTTACTAGCTATTATTCTCTAACACAAAGGTTATATATTTATTTAAATTGATTCTTTGAAGTGAAATAGCAAAATGCAAGAAATAAAACGAGGGAAGTTAAAGAAGACGTTATACAATCAAAACTTACGTTTCCATTTCTCAGAAAAGATTCTCTTCCTCTCTTTACGTATTTTAGAAATTTCTATACAATACTAAAATAATTAAGGGCATGTGTTACTTATCATATGAGCCAATTTAAATAACCCCGTTTTTCCACAATTTTTATTTTTTTGATAAAGTAAAAATTGTGGAAAAAACGGGGTTATTTAAATTGGCTCATATACTAAGTAACACATGCCCTTAATCTAATATATAATATATTAGATTCAAGACAAGGAAAATAAAGTGTTGAAAAAATTTGAACCGCTAAAAACTTTAACTTCCATCATTATGCTCAAAGCGATAAAGTGCTTGATATGAGTCCCTCGATAAGTCCTTCACTTTGAGTGTCCATAACAAACTGTGGAAAACATGTTTTTACTATAATCTAGAAAAGAATTAGATCGATAAAAATAAATTGCTGATCTCATATTGAGAATAAAATTGTATTGGATAATTGTATTAAGAAATTATTACTAATAGCCTGTCGCAAGAGGGGATAATTCACCTTTCAATAAAAAACAGACATTGTGGAATTGTTAGTACTGCTTTATATACTAATTAATATTTCTAAAGGCTATTAGATAAGTACTGATTACAATATCATTTTTTGTAATGATAGAGACATCATATTTTTTCCGATAATGATTCAAGTCCAATCGCAGAATTTTACGTAATAAGAGGGACGAGAACCATGTTTGGATATTTGAGAACTGGATATATAATTTGAGCTATGAATCAACATGGAACTAATTTGAATTGCGAAACGTGTTCTGACTCGACCCGATTGTAAGCCCTGGTCTCCAGTGACCGTCTCTGTCTCGGATTCTGTACGCATGCGGGAATATTAGTCACAAAGTTGAAATTTGCCCAGCTATCTCGTAATTTATCTTCGGTACCCATCTTCATTACAAATTTACTCCTATATCGTCAATGAAATTCCCTGAAACTTTTGGATGAAGACAATTTTAGAAATGATTAAGTAAAACACAAGTTAACTCTCTAAATTTGAATCAGTGAAAATTTCACTGATTTAATTAGTGATTAAGTATTTCACTGATCAATTCAGTAATTAGTCACTGATTATCAGTAAGTGAACCGATATAACTTTTACAAATTTCAATAAAGTATACTTATTATTTTTGGAAATCAAGTTCCAATTTCAATCTGTAATTTCAGTAATTATGGAAATTTTGAATTCATAAAAGGTGTACAAGTGCTGTCAACTATCGGTCCACATTATTCCTTTGTACTGATTCAATTAGTAACTTTTGTTCACTGAAGAATCAGTGACCGGATTCTAGCTATTTGAATCAGTGAGATTTCACTGATTCACATTTAGAGAGAACGCTGTGTTTGAAGGTGCAGTTGTTTTCGGAATAAGTAAACTTCGAGATCTGGAGCTTTGGAACAAGGACGTGCCACTTAAAACTGTAAAGTTCATGACATTAAAAAAGGATAAGCGGCTTGAAAGCCGGGATGCTTGTAAAGTTCTTATCGGGAATCAATTACGCGACATACATACATTTAGAACGACGACTTTACTATGCAGAACGTTTGTCCATCGACGGCCTTCGTTTCCTGAGTGTAATATACTGGAATAGAGCGGGTTTATCGAACCCTAGACGTAAGGCCAAATGCATATAGACAAGCCAACGCATAAAGAACAATGCGCGAGAAAAGGAAGTCGTGAGAGAGGCCGATGAATAAAATTAATGTGTGTGCAGCAATTGTTGATGAATATGCTACCTACCTGTGTTAGAAAAATTACTAATATCGATAGCAAGTAGGGGCAAATCCCAAAATTGAGACATTTTAATACAGAAAATAATAAATTTTACTATTTAAATAGGAAAAATTACTATTTAAATAGTAAAAATTACGATTGAAATAGTAAAATTTATTATTTTCTGTATTAAAATGTCTCAATTTTGGGATTTTGCATACTTGCTATCGATATTAGTAATTTTTCTAACATAGAGTTTCTCAGTGCAGTCAAATTCCACTGATTTCCAGTAGATTTTTCACTGATTAAAATCGTGAGAAAAAAGTGACTGAAAATCAATGGAATTTGACTGATTCAGTTTTAGAGAGCGTAACAGAATTTGGCTATGGAGGGTCTCAGAGGAAAATAAAATAATTTCCAGGATCACGGTCAGATATTCCCCGCTTTTCCCCTTCTTTCCCGATTTTTTTAGACTACGAGTAACTTTTCCTTTAATTGAATTGCTGAACCACTCTTATACCCCTGCAATTACTCAATTCACTGAATCAAAACAATTTCTATTCTTATATACTTTGGATACAAAATCATCAAGTCATTTGAGTTCGGAATGACCTACTTTTATTCTAAATAATACAAATTTATTCTTTCACAAGAGATTTGTTCATGAGATAAATTCGTGACCCCCTAAGAAATAAGTAAAATCTACGTTTTTCCCTGATATTTCTCCCTCAGAGAAAAAATATTCGAGACAGTGAAATGGCGTCTCGAAAAGACGTTTCAGTGACACAGTTTCCGGTGCGCTGGTTCGGTAAATCCTGCGGGAACGATCTCGGATCTCGCGTGCTCAATTTTCCTTTTTCTCTCTCTCTCTCTCTCTCTGGAGTGCATCTTATCATCGTTGAATTATACGATCTCAGTCCTTAGGAATCGCGTTCGTTCCTTGCGTGTTTTCCATCTAGGACTACTCCATGCTAGGGGCTCACACACATACATATACCCATAAAATTTTCGTAGTGTATTTCCAACCTTTCCTTAATTATTATCAGAGTGGAAGGAGCATGTATAAAATACATTCAAGTGTATAAAAGCCTTATCGCGCAATGGTGTAACTTATTTTCACCATTTCTCTCACTCAAAAGTATTCTCATGTCATTACGACGAATCGCAATTTCACATTTCGTAATTTTATATCCAACATTTTGTATTTAATCCACTTTTAAAGTGTTTTTTTGTAGAATCTATCAACTCAGAAGTTGGAAAACAAAGGCATGTGCCTGATAAAATTAGAGTTGGTAAAAGGTATATATAGGAATTGGACATAAGTAATACATGGCCTTAAGATTTGAAAGTATCCAAATTTTAAATATATACTGGAATATAAAATTGCCTTAGCGTTTCATTGAAAAATGCTAAAAAAGGACAATTTGGAGAGACTCCAAGAGAATGGGAAATTAAAATAAAAAAGAGAGGAAGAGAAGTTAGTATCGCGATGGAAAATCGAGTGCAGTAATTAGTGCGAACAGAGTATTCTGTGGCTTTAATATACCGTTATCATAACGAATACATACTTTACGCCTCCTTTGTTCTGGACAAAAGAGCCGTCGCCATGGGAGATTCCGCCATCTCAACGGAAATTATCACTCATTTTACTGTATAACAATATCACTTGCGTATAATTAATGGCATATAAGTAGAACTCAAGAACGAGCCCAAGACTTACTTGCCTAATAATTTTATTGTATATTATAACAAATGGGAAATTACATTTTTATGAAAATCTTATTAAGAAATTCGGGATGTCATTTGGGTCATTGTCACAAATTTTAAGTTTTTATGTCTCTACCACATGTACCACAAATTTTAAGTCTTAAATAGGCTCTTTTTAATTTTTTACACATTTATTTAAATGTTATCTATTATATCCCATTATAAAAATTGAGGTAACTTCATTTTTTTTTACAATTTTTACAATTTCATTTAAAATTCTTTAAAATCTTTAAAATCTTTTTAACTCGGTTTAAATCGGTTTCAAAAAAAATAAAACATTATTTCGGTGAAACACGTGTTCCTTCATTTTGAGTATGTATAGAATAACATACTTTCATGCCAAAATATTATGAAAACCTCATGCAGACATTGCACGATTTGAAATAGAACCAATTACAATTTTCACTTAAAAAATGCAATTAATATTCAAAATTCGACAACTTAAATTATATGACAATGACCCATATATGGAGAAATTTCGGCTATTTGTACCGAAATTTTGGGTACAATAATAGCCGAATCTTTTCGGTAATAAGAATAGAGAAAATTAAAATACTAGAAAGAAACAACCCGCTGATAAAACATTGAAATTAAAATGAAAGCATTCTAATCAAATACAGTTGAATTTTCCACCTCGTATGTGAAATTTTAAAGCTGAAAACGGTGAATGTAAAGTTTGCAAGCTGTTATTATCAACTATGCATTAGGATGCTTATGAAACTATCTTGAATGGTGTGTTTCTCGTCACTAAATTTAGATCTGTTTTTGCGGTACGCGAATCAACGTGAATCCACAATCAACACAGAAACACAAATACATACACATGGAGCTTTTGTGTTGTTTGTTGACGAGCTACGGGGGCGGCTGTTACGTCACGTCTGCGCACCCAGGCACGCCATTCAAGAGAGACAGAGAGAGATACTCATGTAGCTGATGTTACCATGAAGTCAGAGAGAGAAAGAGAAAGAGAAAGAGAAAGAGAGAGAGGGAGAGAGTGAGTGACGGGGGTGAGAGAGGAGGGAGTGGGAAACAACAAAAACAAAGAGGAAGAGAGAAGGAGAAGAGAAAATGATAAAGAAGAGAGGAGATAGAAGAGAGAGGAGAAAGGGTTGCAAGACCATTAACCATTGGCCGTTGACCCGCAGATCGCGAGAGGGAGAATTGCAAGCTAGCGAGTGGGTGGCAAGAAAAAGAGAGGGGATCTGATCGATGCGACGAATATTTTGGACTCGCCTTAACTGCCGAGTACTGGCTGAGTACTGGAACGAATGAATGAATAATAAAGTCCTTGTTCACTCTGCATGGACTCTGCAATGTTCGACGATCATCCTGACTTCATCCGGTAGCTGAACGCGTGACAAAATGTCTGGTTATATCGATTTTCATTAATTATGGAAGGGGAACTTCGTTTTGTTGGTGGGGAAGGTATAGAGGGTTGATGGTGATCATTTTCAATTCAGAGATAGTCGAAAAACAGGGTGGCTATATGACGGGAAAGTCAGGGACATGCCAGGGAGAAAAGATTTTGTCAGGGGAATGTGAGTATGTCAGGAAAAATAGAAATTGAGCTAAAGAATAATAATATATCATGTATAGTTTGTTTAAAATATTTTAGAAGATTTTCAAGGATTTTGAGGGATTATAAAGAATTTCGAAACATTGTTTGAGTTCTCTGGGTTTTTAAAAATTTCAAGAGGTTTCTATAGGAATTTTGTGAGATTTTCAGGAAGTTTGAGGGTTTTAAAAGTTTTGTATAATTTCTATAGCAGCTATTGAAAATTTATTCACATTTTTAATAATTTTCTATCAGGGGAATCTTGTGGCCATCCTGAAAAAGTTGGAAATCTACGATTTCTTGAATTCTTCGTACATATGTCATTTCGCAAAAATATTTCATTTAAATTCTGCCTTAAAATTAAGCCTAAAGTTCCGGGGAAAGTGCATGTTGCATTTACCATTATGCATGATCAGTGACATTTGCGAGGGTGTCGAGGGAATAAATTTGTCCGACTGGACACAATTGATATGCTGCACGCGGAAACCAAGCACGCTCATTGGGTTCTGAATAATTCAGCCGATTCTGCGGAGATCGAATCGCTATATGGGAAATCGCTCAGCCCATCCGCCTGATATGGTCTTTTAATTCTGAAAACAATAACAATGGTAATCAAACCTTTTGTACATATTTTTATCAATACATACAACAATACAGGCATAGTAAAGAATTTTCAAGTGAAAGTCTTTTTAAAAGTCGTTGTATAAATATTCAAAATAGGTTTCAATCTGATTTAAGCCTCACAATATTTGTCGTAGTTTCACAATTTCTTTTGGAGAGAATTGAGTAAATTTGAATTAAAAATTTTCAAAAATTACTTTAAATATGTATTTGATACTTTGATATTGTTTTAAACAAATTAGAGAGGACTGTCAACAATTGGTGCTGTTATCCTATAATATTTTATTTCCTATAGCTATCTCGCCTTATTATATGTAAGCATTTATGGTTTAACAACCACGTGTATGCGTGAATGACGCACGAAACAAACCGCCACGTCAGCTTACAAAAGAACTTACCCCCTATATATATACGTATACGTATATCGATTCTCCGTTTTATACAGTTTACCGGAAGAACACCTCCGGAAGTTAATCGTTACCATGGACTTGCAATGCTATTTTTATTTTTTTATTTTCTTATTTTTTTTACCTTTCAATCACTACATTTCATCCAAAGGAAAATAAGATCCTTGCTAAAGGAAATATTGGCTTCGTGACATTGTCCTGTACAAACATTTTTCTAGAATAAAATTATAATTAAATATTGTAATGACAGCATTATTGGAAATAAATTCTATTTTTACAATAAATTGCTAAAAAGATCTTTTCAAACTACAAACAATTTTAGTATTTACAAATAGTTAAAATAATTAATTATGATTATAGTAGTTAATTAGAATTAACGATCATTATAATCGCCTTAAACTTGGTTGAATAATATACAGTAGGGTGGGTCGAAAAAAACAAACAAATACAAACTAACTTCAAGTGTTACATAAATAATTGCAAAACTAGTATAGTTACATAATTTAGATATAAATATAGTAAAGATATTAAATATGTACGTCGATATTCAATACAATTCTGATGCATGTAGATTTGATATTTTAATTCCAAGAATAGAAGAAGAAAATGTAAATTTAATAAAGGAATTGATCTATACAAATATCTACTCGATATTCCTAATAAAAATATATATTGGTGACTGGTAGTCGCGAGATGATAAGTGTGCTTTTTATCCAGTTTTATTTTTTATCAATACCAAATAATAATAATAATAATAATAATAATAACTCATCTTTATATATTTATCGAGTGCTTGCTTATGTTGAAATTTATTTTCGACCTATATCCATATATTTCTCGGAGAACCGAGGTCATGTGGTCCTGGTCCTGCAGGGAATTTATTTGCGCGTGTAAACACTGAATCGAATAAATGTATATGTACATGATATGAGAAAGTACAAGAAATATATACATATAACTAAAGGAAAAATAATTTATAGTGAATACTCTCGAGGCTTTAGTACATCAGGATAAATAAAAAATGATATTGTGCAACCAACTTTATTGGGCTAAGTCAGTTCGAAGTACATTAATATCCGAAATTTCGAAAGCACGACTTGCTCGCTTCGAATTTTATGAAATAATTTATCAGTGAGGTTGAACACAATTTATAAATATTATAAAAGCATTTTTCTTGGTATACCTCATTTCAAAATGAAGTTGAACCGTTAAACTTTTTTATTCGAAGTTAAAATATTAATATTTTAAAATCAAAGTATATCTTATAGATACCAAGACATTCGATATTTTAATTTCACTTGTATGAGTCAGTTTAATTATATGGATTAATTTTCATTAGATAAATTTTATTATATAGATTTATTTACAATTTCTTTAATAACAGATTTATCTCATTTATTTATTTTTGTTTCAGGAACACAAAGTAATTCGATTTCGAAAATCGGATCCGGGCGAAACTTCACCTGATGGAGGATTTTCAAGAGTTAAAAGAGAGAGGGATTTTATAAAAGTCGTCTTTTCTTCTTTGCTTCAACCATACCTGAATGTGCCTGAAATTTTGCGTTACGACCTGACTAAATTGACTGAATTTTCGGAATCGATATGTTCTCTTCGACCAGGTAAGGAAAAAATCAATCAATAATAAAAAAAAATTGATAATAACCTTCAGTTTTGGAAATTTTAAATTTCAGTATTATATTATTTTATTTTGGAAATTTTTATTTTTCGGAAATATAATTTGTGCTGTCTTTTGTTATCGTCAACTTATTAATCTATTATTCTGCTATTAGTTAACTTCTGAGATCCTTCATTTAGACCAAATGAGGAAGTTGATTGAAGCAGAAAAAAGTTAATTACACTCAGATGAAAGAATTCATATCGAAGAAAATTCGTCGATGTTAGCCACTGTGATACGTGACTGATGGAACGAGCTATCTCTGCTTTCGAGATGAGACACAGGCTTCCGAAATTATATTAAACACAGCTGCTCTTCGCCTGGTCCCCTTTCCCTTTTCCCCACCTCCTGCACATATATTTTCATGCTTCTAACAGTGGTGCCCTTTCGAAATAACAGAGCAGCTGCAAATTCTTGAAGCTTAAAACATCTGCGCTCTATACAAGGAGACGCCAATGCACAAAATGGTCAAAAAATTCCCAATTCGCAGAAATGCAAATAGAACTATGAAAGAAATTAATGGGATCATGTAAATTTATCGAAATTTAGAATCCTCGAAATTTAAAATCATCGAAATTTAAAATTCTCAAAAAAGAAAAATTTCCCAAATAGAAAATTCTCCAAAGAAAATAATAATACTGAAATTTAAAATTCCCAAAATGTTTGTTTAAAATTTATGGGACGACTAAAAATTCCCAAAAGAATAAAATTTCTGACACAGGATTTCATACAAGAACAATTCTCAGTAAAATTCAAATTCCAGTTTCCAGTTCTGGTTCTTTTTCATTAATAATAATGTCTTCAATTAATCAGTTGGTGCGTAGCAGCTGTTTCATGCAGTCCGAAATATATATTATTTTTAAAACCCGTTTGTCATATCGAATCGGTGGTTTTATGTGCCTCTGAAATTATTCATACCACGGAAAAAAAGATTTCAGATTTTTTATTGGAAAGATAAATAGAGGAGTCTTGCTTAAATTTATTTTCAATTAGAATGTCATATAGGAAAGATATAATTGAATTCAAAGAAAATCTCTTGAAATTGAGAAACGTAACTGATATAAAAATGAGTATTACTCTGTAAAAAAATGGCACCATGACCATGAACCGTGTTCATTTGTCGTTTTTGAGCGGCTGCTTATAGGCAGCGAAGCGAAAATCCTGCTGGCAATTTCCGTCCTTTGCTTGGATTCTCAGTCCTTAGGCTCAAATGACAACAAAGAATCCAAAATTATTTTACTATAATACAAATATTCTAATTTCTATAAATTTTTAAAAACTATTTTAAATGCTTCAAAATTAATATTTCCAGCCGAATAATTCTAAATAGAAATAAGGAAAAGAATTTTTTCTTCTTGAAGTTAACAGTACTAGAATTATTTATTTAAAACGTAGGTTTTTTTGATCTATGTACTTAGTTTAAATGTAGGAATTTGTTTTCCTAAAATGAGTTTGAAGGTCTTCTGTTGTAAGTGAAAAAGTCTTTTATACTCTATTTGGCTTTAAAGAATCATTTGTGCATGGCTGAGTGCTTAACAAAATATAGTTATTTAATTTTTTTTAGTATAAATATTTTCTATATTCCCTCTTATTTATACGTGCAGAACGCAACAAGTGGAACACCACAATTTCTAGTATATTTTTTTGGTACTTGTTGTGATGTGAGCGATCCACTTCTGGTTCAATTTAAACTGGTGCAAAAATCGTTTAACAGCTTTTTACCTTATTTATTTAATTTTTTAATATAAAAAAAACAACTTTAATTAATTAGATTTTTTTTAGAAATCGAAAAAGTCATATCATAATTCTCGCACATAAAACACACTTGTTTACATTTTCTAGTGAAGATTAATTATAAGATTTCTTTTTTTTAGTAGCATCAGATCAAAGATCGTGATCTGCTCGCTTATCTGTTTACCAATTTTTCACAATCTAAAAATTTGCACAGTTGCATACGTGCAATTTCCACAGGTTGAGAGATTATTTGTAATTTTCAACACTGCGCATACGCAAGCCGAGTATCGATTTCCAGCGTATGTTATCTTCTCTTAACTTCCCTCGTTTTACGACTTTTTATACTCTTTGTCGATATAATTACTGCAATAACAATAACTGTTTGTTGTTGACTCGATATTGGACATATATTTTTAAAAATATAAAAACTTAGAAACATAATGTTCAAAATTAATCCACTTTGGATTAATTGATTAATTAATCGTTCCATTAATTAATTCTGGTTAAATTGGTTTTAAAATTAGATGCAATAAAAATTTTAAGGCTTGGTGAAGTTCAGTACTATTACTATGAAAAAATTGAACCTTGTGGCCACCCTGTAATAAGATAATAATAATAATAAATAAAATATTGATGTTGACTGGTCGATGACTCTCTCCAATTTTATTCGGTGTTTCATATGCGCATCAAAATGATGACGCAGTCGAGAAAAAGTTTTAATCTCAATGCCCAGTAAACAAGTTTCTCGCTGCCAGTGAAATCGAGTTATATACATGCTTCCAAACACGGAAATAACTATGAGACATCACCCACGACTTTCAAATTTTAATGTTTTAATGTTGCAATTTACAATATTCAATTTTTTATAGTCTGAAATCTGGAGCTCGAGAAAAGGTCTGAAATTTGGAAACCTGTATCCTGTATTTAGTTTAAATTTATATGTAGATTAGAGACCTGAAAAGTGTTATATGTATTTCAGAAATATTATTAGACTTTTTCAGTCTTTCGTGCCATAATCGTTCCACTTTGTATAAGACTCTCGTTTGTCCTTCTTCCCTTTATAAAAAGAAGTCTAAATCTTCAAGATAGAATTCTTTATCCAAACTCGACAAAGAAGAAGGTACAATACAGTTTAGAGTCGCCAGGAAGAAATCATTCGTTTGAATGTGTTCGCTTTAAAAGAGAAATTTTTTACGTCTCTGAGATAAGTTCGTATAGAAATCATCTTTCAAAAGTATTCTGATGTGATATCTTCAAATACACTCAATTCTTGATATTATTACCCTTGATTTATTTCGTTCTTGGAATTCTCAGTGGCGCTCGCCACCGAAAATTCAATGATGATGGAAACCAAATGATATATGTACTGACGATTATTCGTGGTGGTTTATTTCTAGATTCTAGGAAATAGAGAAAGAAATATCGAAACAAGACCTTTCCTTGCGATCTTTTTGCAAAAACTAAAAAAGTTTTGAGAGATTTTATCTTTAAGTCGGCAACATTGGTTTCAGTTCATGTTCGATGTTCGTGCAGGTCCAAGAGTTCTTTTGTAAACCGTAACCACAGCCAGAGCACAGACCGTGAAAAGGAAGAACGTGATTCCCTCGGGCTGAACCTGCATAAATACTCAATGGTAACCTGCCAGTTCTCTTTCCACTTCCTTTAGCTCACCCTCAAGTTGATTTGAGTTTCATTTGCCCAAAAAGGTGTTCAAGGTGTTTCTAAAATCGACATTTTCTTTCTTTTACTTCATCAAAAAAAAAAAACTAGCAGGAAATTCAAAATCTATTCAAGTATCCAACACGACAACAAATTTTTTTTTGAATTTAGATTCAAAACTATTATTAAACTATTTAAAAATATGTATCTATAATTTTCGTTGCTTAAAGTGAAGAATGGAATTTTGAGCTTAACACTTGGGTTCAACGCCCTTAAATCTATGTAAATTTAACAATTATTTAAAATGTTTAAACAAAAAATGCAATCAAACTTGATGCCTTGGAAGAAAGTGGAAATTTAAATCTCGGGAATAAGACCGAGAAAATACCCGACAAAATTTTTAAACACTTGACAAGAAAAGAGAAAATCTAAAGATCGTGAATTGAACGCATCTACAATAAATAATTAAATGCACGATGCATGTCCAGATCGAAAACTGGGTTATTGATCCACTCCCAACAGCTGCTTTATTCTCATTAAATTAAACGTTCAGACACGCAATCGAATGTCGATTGAGGTGATCGATACGACCTTATAAACAGCTTTTATCTTTTTATCTTAATCCATTTCTTTTTATTCCTTTTTTCTTAAAATTAATTATCACCTTTAATGCCTTATGAGAAAGCTGTCTGTGTTCATTTTGTGTCAAGACAAACATTTGATTATCAGTTTAAGCGATAGGCATTTCGAAAATTGATTGACAAAATTATAGAAAGCCTCAATAATAACAATAAATATTCAGTTTCCAGTTTAAGTCACGACTCTAAGAAGAAAACGTGCACTTTGCCGCAATTAGATTTTATTTACGAGAGACTGAAAACCAGTACTGTAGAAATTGCATTGGAAATTACATTGGAAATTTTCTCCCAGTTAAATAAAATTGTGCTCTAGGCTCTTAACTGAAATTAATAAAAAAAACATATTTTCCTTTAAAATATTTTCAAAGTAAATTCTTGAATAAAAAATAGTTAAATAGTAATAAATAGTTTTCTATTTTTTTTATTATTTTACATTTTAATTATTTCTTATTTTATCAAATTTTACAGATTTTAATCTTGACGTTGTTTTTTGTTTCAGAACACCGGCGATCCAAACAAGTAGTCGAGGAGTACGCCACGAAATTTCCAGACTACACTTTCCTTCCGGAATTTTTGAATTGCAAAGAAGTTTCGGGGCGGAGTAAGTCAACCTTTTGCGTGGAAATCAAACCGAAGCAGGGCTTTTTTTGCGAGAAGGATCAAAAATTTCAAAAATGCCCCTACTGCTTGACACAATATTACAAAGTGTGTAAATTCCTCTCAACGCAATAAAAATAATATGATAGAATTGGAAACAAGTCGATTCTGAAAGTATTAATTTGAATTTTCAGTTTTGTTTAATTCTTAAACAGATTTAGTAATTTATTAAATTATGTTCTATTTAAGTAATCATGTAGTTTCTATTGCGTTGAATTAATCCCATCTTTTGCAATCACTCTTTAATTCGTTATTTTCTTTTTTTGTGCACAATAATCTTCATAATATTCCACAAAACTTCAAAAAAGAATCATGGATAAAAATGAATATATGTATTTACTTTTTAATTTATATTATTCACCTATTCATATTTCTATCTTTAATCTTTTAAAAATATACACTTCTAAAACTTAAATATTATTTTCAGTTAAAAAAAGGAGCAATTTCAACTCGAAGCAGTTATTGTCCCTTCGACCTCTTTTCTGGAGAATGTGATCGGATGCGTCGTGCTTTAAAAAGCCTTCTTCAAGCTCCTCAGAACAACCTGAAAATCTTCAAAGATGGAGTCATAGTCTACGATCAAGATTCCCACATGAATGATCTCGACAGCATCTTCAGGGAATGGTTCCCAGATGTTGGCGAAGCACAAGGCTACCGTGAGAAGCATTTCGATCTCTTCTTTTCTTTGGTACGTGAAGCTCTTCTCCGAGCGTTTCCTAACGAGAATCAGAACGCGAAGGATTCGGTTCGGAGTTCAATACCGTTCGAGATAAGTTCAGATATCGAAGTTCCCTCACGTCTTAGTCCGGAAATCGTGGCCAAAACCAGGAAGATGCTATACTTCACAAATGAGGTACCTATATTCACAATTGAATATTGAAAATTGAGAGTTGAGTTTTGCATTCAGTATTGACTATTCTAGATATTTATTATTAAATATTCAGAGTGTCACTCATCTGAAAACCCGGAAGTGACTCAATTTGTGTGTCTTGACTGGAATTTGTTTTTTAATTTGAATAAAAAAGATTTTAAAACATTAGAAAAGAATATAAAATGGTTTAGTGAGTTTAACAATTTGAATTACCTTTCGTAAAAATGAAAACCTAATAAAATGCAACCTCTTTTTTCTAGGAATGTGATTTGACAAGGACTGATTTGATGGAGGGTTCAGTTCTCAAACGAATTTTTGAAATGCAGGGGTTGCATCGTTGCGGAGCCGACGTCGTTTCTTGGATCTACTCCAAACTCTCGCCGATTCTCGACAACGAAATCATCTATTCAAAACTAATTAAAGATTCTCGGGAAAATATACAATGCTGGACACCTATGGCTAAGAGCATAGTAAGTTACCAACTTGAGATAATTCAGATGAAATGGAGAATTAACAATCTCGTTTTGTTTATTTGCCTATTGAGGTTTTACTTTAGGACTCTTTGACCATTTTAACTTCTTCTTATACCAACTCTTTTATATCAACAAATAATTAATCGATCTTTTTATAATATCTGTTTCAGAAGTCTTTGATAATCGGTGATCAATATCATGCAATGAAAGAAGTCGAGGAGGAAATGGGAAGATCTATTGAGGATCCAATTTTAATCCTTAATCGTCGGGATAGCAACGAAGATAAAGTTCTACAAAACCTTACAGCTGAAGACAAGAAGATAATAGAAAATTTTCCTATTGAGGAACAAATAGTGGCTCTGGAAAATTATCTTATTTTTTGTACAGCGAGAGATTGTTCGATACTTATCGCTTTTAAAGAGTTAAAACCGTAAGATAAATTAGATATGCCATCACATTATTTTTATATTTGACAATACGTTAAGTTAATCACATTTTTTCTTATCTTTTGCAGAAATGAATCGAGAAGAGTTCCAGATGAAAACTTGATACAAATTTCAAAGAATCTCAAATTTGCCGTCAGTGTTCGAGTTTCGGATTTGGATCCAAAGAATATTCACTCCATCGAAAAGCATCGTCATCGCGACTTGGAAACTCTAAACTGTGTGATACATGTGATTGAAGAAGAATTAAATCACAGAAATCAACATTGAGTCGAGAATTTTTGTTCTGAAGTCGGTGCTAACAATGTGATATCCAAGAGCTTCCTTAATAAGCAATCATGTCAAAAAAATTGACGAGTATAAAATTATAATATTCTAGTCCCTGTGCTTTTGTTCTCGTCTTTTTCTTCACGTGCTCGTGAGCAAAAAAATATGTTGCATGATTATATTTATTACCTAAATATTACTTAACGTTTTAGTTTGGTAATTTTTAAGTTTTTGTGTTTACATAAAAATCGTGCATGAGAAAAAAGTGTGAATTTGTACCTAGTCTTTTTAAAAAATTTACGCACTTTTGAAATTGTTTTTATATTCATAAATTGTTAAGTAAACCTTTTAATCTTTTATCATTTCTCCCAAAAGGAGCAATTCTTCATCGTATTTATCTTCTAAGTCATTTATCAAATTAAGAAATAGAAAAATCACTGTAATACGTGATTTTTTAGCCTGTTAAAAAACTTGAAATTTTATGTTAACGTTAAATCTTTGTTAAATATTGAATTGTACTTTTGTGGCATGTCGCAAAAGTTTCGAATTTCTTTTGTACGAACAGAAAACAGTGAAATTTAATTTTTCTCATTTAAGATTTGTAAGTTTAATAAAAGAACTTTATCGAAAGAAAATTGGTGAATGTAGATTGAATTTCCTGGTCGATACCCTTAGTTAAAGACTCATTGAATACAAAGAAAATATTTGGAAGGATTCCATTCAATTCCATTGAAGGAATCAGAAGGAATGTTCACATATCGACCGATCATCCTGGAAGGGAGTGTCAAAGATCCGAATCCGAATCACTCTTTATGAATGACACGGTTATCTGGTGGGGAGGCGACAATTCATATTCTTGTAAACCAGCCTCTTCATTGGTTCTTTCTAATTTACGAATTCATTCGTCAGTAGAAATCAACAAATCGTCTTCTTCTTTCCCTTGTTCTCGTCAAATCACAAACATTCCACCTCTTGTGTGCCAATTTACCAATCGCAGTTCGCGTTTGCCAGTCGAAGTTCGAACTTCAGAATAATCAGATGATTCTGCTCTGTTCTGCTTGTTCTACTCACTGCTTTTGATTGTGGTCCAGTCCTGGCTTTTCCGAAACTCCGCAGCAGACGGAAAGATATAGTAAAAAGTGTAAAAACCGAAAAAATTGTTATAACATTCCGTGAATGAATCACCGGTGAAAAACATTTTGAGATGGGGACGCAAAAGCCGGGGGAGTGGGTGAATACACTTATTGCAAGATTCGAGGACCAGGTACACAATTATATACACTATTATAATATACCTCTTCCTAGTCCATCACCACAAGAACCACCCTCCTTTCTACCTTAAAATTATTTTCTTCTAACATTCACAATTTACACTCTAAATGTATGTATACTCGCAATTATTCTCATTTACGAAGAATAAGATTTGCGATTTTGAGGTTAGGAAAT
The DNA here is from genome assembly GCA_900474325.1 of Synergus umbraculus. NCBI lineage: Eukaryota > Metazoa > Arthropoda > Insecta > Hymenoptera > Cynipidae > Synergus > Synergus umbraculus. Next base: position 219,101 of record UCOK01018764.1, on the reverse strand, counting down.
CTATCACTCTAGACAATTTTTTTTATAAATTTACCACTACGTTTTGAATTTATATCAAAACTAGTAAAATTACTTCTTTTAGAGTATAGGATTTACTAATTTGAAGAGGAAAAACATCGCTTCCAACAAATTAGTTATTTTACAAGTTTTGGAATAATTACAAAACGTATACAATAAAGTTACAAGAAAATTTTTTTACAGTGGTCATAATAAGTGTCAAATGTTTATTGTTCTGACATGAAACTTTCGTTTTTTTTCCCCATTATCAAGAGCAACAAAAGTAACAGAAATATCGAAAAATTAAAGATATTTGTTCATAATTCCTTTGATGACATTTAAATTTTTTAACTCAGAAAATGGTATATTGTCAAAGTAAACAAATGTCACAATCTTCAGTTTTGGTTCCTGTGTTTTGATTTTTAACTATGTAGGTATTTGACATTGAAAGGTCCTTATACTTTATCTGACATTTCTAACCTCTCGATCGTTCCCTCGTCGGGATGTAAACAGATATTTGAATATTTTTAATGATAGCAGTGATAATAACAATCGGATTGAAATTAGTACATATTCGTTATCGCTTATCAGTGGACACCGGTGTGTGAGTGTTTTTAAAAGATCCATTGGATCCATTCATAGAAATTCTTTCTTAATTCCCTCCGTTTCCCCCTTCTGGTAGTGTAGTCGTATCCTTCCAACCTGCCACCCCCCCACCCCCACCTCGACCCATACTAACGAGTACAGACCAATCGCGGCTGATTGTTCGGATTCTCCTGCCCCACTGCCCCCACTCCCAGGATTTTACAAATGCATGAATGAAAATACGATTCACACATGGATCGACAATGATGATGCGATGCCTGCCAATCGGTGTCATTGAGTATTGAACACGTTGAATAGCAGACATCGTCTCGTCAAAACAATGTTACTTTGATTAAAGACTTATACTATAAAAAAATTCAGAACCGACAGTTAACGACTCGTAAAATAAGGTTTACAATTGCATAGAAATTCGTAGAAATCTACTGAATTCTCTAGAAATGGCAGAAATATTATTCTAGGATAAACTTCTGAAAAGGAAATATGTACCTCAAATTTGAATTTTTATAAAGTCATTAATTTCCTTAAAGTCACTTGAAATCGCTGAAATTGTAATAAAATTTCCTGAAATCAGTGGAATCTGCTGAAATCATTTATTATTTATATAAATTCAATGAAAAGTCGATAATTGTTTGTATTCTCGATAATCGTTGAGAAATAAGAAAACATAAATATATATATATATATATATATATTAATTTTTCAGTTACCATGCCGAACTGGTCCCTCAACTACACACTCCCGGTTGAACGAAGACAAGAACAAAAAATGTTTAATTCAAATTTCCCGCTACCGGTTCTCTCTTGTAATATCTGGCCTTACAAAGATGTTGCAACGCGTCAACGAAATGGTACCATCGACATCAGGGGGTCAGAGGTCTTTTAATTGCACAGACCAAGAGCGAAACTGCTACGAATCCATTATCATAGTATTAGATACCTTAGAACGATGTCTCGCTAATCAGCCTAAAGATACCACGAAATATGAAGAAGCTATGAACGTTAAAAAAACGCTGAAAGAAATATGCCAGTTCATTGGTACTATCTTTATTTATAATTTTTCTTATTTTAATCTTATCTTTTAATGATATATGTAATACTCTTATTTACCGCAACATTTATTACTTTCCAGATATTCCGAATGACAGTCCTCAAAATGCTCATCTGAAAAATCTGGCTAGCCATGTTCTTTTTGCTCTCAGCTTAAATTTCTTCAATGCTGTTTTTAATCGAATTTCTGCTCGACTGCAAGAACTTTCGGTTAGTAATGAGGAAACTTCAGATTACAGCGACATCGAACTCATTCAACATATCAATGTTGACGTGCAGAGACTTACAAGACTTTTTATGGGTTTGTTTTTAATTTAAATCAAGTGGAATCTTGAATAATATCTCACCTTTCTGAATATATTGTCTAACTTGATTTTACAGAAACTATTCAGAAGTTCAGACTGCTGAAGAAGTCTGCCCAGATTGTCCTGGTGAATTCTCTGGAGAAGGCCGTCTGGAATTGGATGGATACCTATCCTCTGGAATTCGAAGATTTGCAAAAGAGGCCAAATGAAGAATTGGGCAAGGCTTGTGGAGAATTGTTTGATATTTTGGACTCTTTTGTGGACAATAAAAAGGCACGAGCTGCAGCTTTCTGGCCTCTGCAAATTATATTATTAATTCTTTCGCCTAAAGTCTTGGAAGAAATCGTGAATGCCGATTCGGGCGCGCCCTGTTCGCCGAAACACTCGAGAAAGAAGACTTTTATTGATAATGTAAAAAAGGGATTGGGAATGTATGGAGGTTCGAGCAGGCAATTTATAGAAGCTGCTGTAGTCACCTGTGTTAAGCTTTGTAAGGCCTCGAGTTATATTAGCAATTTGGACTCCAATAATGTGATTTTCACGATCGTTCAACACGTGCTGAGTGATTTAACTGCCCTTCTTTTTAATCCTACTAAACCTTTTTCACGTGGACAGAGCTGCGTGGCTCAGGACATCGATTTAATGATAGACTGTTTCGTCAGTTGCTTTCGTATCAAACCTCACAACAACGAAGTACTTAAAGTCTGCTTAAACCTGAACTCGCCTTTGACCTATCAATTCGTTCTAGTCAACTCATTATATAGGTAAATCTAATTACTATTATTTTGAACTTGAATTTTAAGCAAATTGCATTATTTTTAAGTTTATTGTTTGATTTGCAGAATTGTTACCCAACCAAGATTACCATGGTGGCCTCAAATCGAATTGATTTACTCTCGCAGTGCCGAATTGAGAAACATGTTTACTGACACTTTAAATAAAGTTACACAAAGTTACATATCGAACACGCCGTTGCGAATGATTCAGATAACGCTTAAGAGCAAGGAGCAGAATAAATATAAGGACAGAGGTGAAGAGATTTCCAGTTATAGAAATCTTCTTTGGATGGTCCGATTAATTAATGCTGATCCAATGCTGATGCTGAACGTAAGAGTTACTTTTTAAGACTAGTGGCTCTTTTTACAATTTGTTTTTCCCTTAAAAAGCTAATCATTTTTTCTTTTTTCATTTTAGAATCAAGGCAAAGCGGGTCACGAAATACAAAGTTCTACCTTAGAACTCATAAACGGTCTAGTTTCACTTGTTCATCAACCAACGATGCCAGATATTGCACACGAAGCAATGGAGGCACTTTTAGTTTTACATCACCCGGACAAAATTAAGGCTTGGAATCCGGAAGCACCGATGAACACTTTCTGGGATGTTAGTTCCCAGGTTTTGTTCTCCATCTCGCAAAAGTTGACCCAGCACCAGATTGTTAACTATACCGATATTTTGAAGTGGTTGCGGGAAGTTCTTATTTGTAGAAACGCTTTTCTGTCACAAAACAAAGAATACGCGAACTTAGGCAGTCAAATTGCTATTTGCAAACAAGCGCACATAAAATTGGAGGTTGATTTATATTTTTAAATAAATATTTTTATTAAATTATTTTTCAATGACAACAATATAGGAAAATTTTAATTTTACAGGTGGTTTTATTTATGTACCTGTGGAGTATTGATGTGGAGGCTGTTCTTGTGTCCATGTCTTGCTTCGCTCTTTTGTGCGAGGAAGCTGAAATTCTTTGTGGAAGTGATGAAGTTGCCGTAACGTTTCTTTTGCCCAATTATCATTTATACGTTGAACTGGCTCAGGCATCGACTATTTTAACTACTGGTAAGTTACATTTTCTCCGCAAAAACCATTAAATTATTTTAAATTCAAACTCCTCTAAAATCTAAGTGTGAAGATTTGTGGTTTTCAATTTAAATAAATATTTCTTCTATACAACAGCCAGCGGAGAAAGTAGGATGTATTATCATGAGCATAATCATGGTGAGTCTTAACTATGAAAAAGAAACGATATCTTTCATATTTTATTTCACACCTTGTCCTGTTTATTATTTCCATTCTCGTTCTTATTTTATTTTCACTCTTGCATAATTTTTACAAAAAAAAAAATTTATTCCAGGTCGAGCTGCCTTACAAAAACGGATTATGGCGCTATTAAGAAAAATCGAGCACTGCGTCAATGGTGTTCAGCCCGTAAATAAACTTTCTTTTTAATACACTATTTTCCTAGCCTTCGAAATTGGTAAACTTAATTCAGAAATAATCTTTCATCAGGCGTGGGAGGAAACCTTTCGAAATTGGGAGCAGACAACACGACAATTGACCAGTTTTTCAAAAAATAAAGCCGAAGACGGTCAGGTCGAGTCTTTCCATCGAAGCACCGGAAAGCGAAGAGCTTCTCACCAAAATTCAGAACATGAGTTAGAAGAACAAATCAACGAATGGGCCAACATGACTGGATTTCTGTGTGCTTTAGGCGGTGTTTGTCGTCGAAAGAAATCCCCTAGTTCCTCTGGAAAGCCTCCGAATCCCGAGCCTAAGAGAAGTTCCACTAAGCTCCAAGATACAGCTTCTTCTTTAACGAATCCTAGCCAGGAAGTTCAATACTGTCCAGTTACGCAATTCGTTTTCAATCTTCTACGACTTTTAATTTTCAACAACGAAAAGTATGGAGCTCAAATTCAAAAGCACGTAAAAGAATTGGTTGGCCATGAAATGAGTCCAGCTCTCTATCCAATTCTTTTTGACCAAATCAAAAGCATCGTGGAGAAATTTTTTGATCATAAAGGTCAGGTTGTTCTCGCGGACGTAAACACCCAGTTTATCGAGCATACCATATTCATTATGAAGAGTGTTTTGGATTCAAAAACTGATCAACATTCTGAATATCTCGGCATTGCGAGTATTGAAGGAATGATGCTTGCAATTGTGAAATACGTGAGACATCTGGATAACAATACTGTTCACGCGATTCACATCAAAACTAAACTTTGTCAACTCGTCGAAGTCATGATGAAGAAAAGAGATGACTTGGCTTTTCGACAAGAGATGAAATTTAGGAATAAACTTGTCGAATATCTTACTGATTGGATTATGGGAACTACGCATCAAATTACTCCTGCTGGCAGTGGAGATGTTTCCATCATCACTAGGTAAATATAATTAAATATTATCTCTTTAAAAGGTCTGAAATTATATATATTTTATAATTCAGAGTAACCACATGTCAGGGAAGTCAGGGAAATGCGAGTAGTTGACAAAAAAAATAGAAATTAAAAAATTTAATCTTGCGGACACCGTGAAATTATTATATTTTCATTTACTGCTAATATTTTAGTTTGCAATTTAGGGATTTGGACCAAGCATGTATGGAAGCGGTGGGAGCTTTATTAAGAGGATTACCTCTTCAGCCTGAGGAATCTGATCGAGGAGATTTGATGGAAGCAAAGTCTCAATTATTCCTCAAGTACTTTACACTATTTATGAACCTTCTTAATGATTGCAACGGGGTAGTTACTGATGAAGGAAAGGAACGCGTTTCAAGACAAAGGCTCACCACAGTAAAATTTTCTACTCTTCGCGATTCTACGATCCAAGCGATGAGCAATCTCTTGAGTGCGAATATAGACAGTGGTCTTATGCATTCCATTGGTGAGCTACTTTATGTGTATCATCAACATGCGTACAATTTATTTATCGCAATTTAAAATGAAATTAATCTTTTTCAGATTTGGGGTATAATCGAGACCTGCAAACTCGAGCAGCTTTCATGGAAGTTCTCACCAAAATTCTCCAACAAGGAACAGAGTTTGACACCCTCGCCGAAACTGTTTTAGCTGACAGATTTGAACAATTGGTACAACTAGTTACGATGATAAGTGATAAGGGAGAATTACCGATAGCATTAGCTCTCGCTAATGTTGTAACTACTAGTCAGATGGACGAGCTCGCTCGAGTCTTTGTCAGTCTTTTTGATGTTAAGCACTTGCTTGTTCCACTTCTTTGGAATATGTTTTATCGTGAAGTCGAGGTTTCAGATTGTATGCAAACCTTATTCAGGGGAAACAGCCTTGGGAGTAAGATCATGGCCTTTTGCTTTAAAATCTATGGCGCTAGTTATCTTCAGAATCTCCTGGAACCACTCATCAAACCTTTGCTTCAAGATCCTGTTACTGCATTTGAAGTCGATAGTGCAAGAATCAAAGCTAATGAGGATATCGAACAAAATGGAAGGAATTTAATCGCATTGACAAAAAAGGTCTTCGATGCTATAGCTTCTTCTGATGATCGGTAATAAATTTGTTGCTACGGATTGAAATAATCCACAATATGTATATATTTATAATGGTTAACCGTTTTCTTTTAGATTTCCACCACAGTTAAGGTCCATGTGTCATTGCCTCTATCAAGTACTATGCAAAAGGTTTCCGCAATGTCCTCAGAATAACATTGGTGCAGTCGGAACTGTGATTTTTCTCCGCTTTATAAATCCAGCAATCGTCTCGCCCCAGGAAATGGGAATTGTGAGCAAACCAGTGCCTCCGCAAGTGAAACGAGGCTTAATGCTTATGTCAAAAATCTTACAAAATATTGCAAATCATGTAGAGTTTAGCAAGGAACAACATATGCTGCGCTTCAACGATTTCGTGAGAGATCATTTTGAAGCCGGTAGACGATTCTTTATTCAGATTTCTTCAGACTGTGAAACTGTGGATCAGGCGAGTCATCCTATGTCTTACGTCTCAGATACCAATGTTTTAGCGTTACACAGATTGCTCTGGAACCATCAAGAGAGGATTGGCGATTATCTCAGCAGCAGCAGAGACCATAAAGCTGTGGGCAGAAGACCTTTCGATAAGTTAGCTACTTTGTTGGCGTATCTTGGCCCGCCCGAGCACAAACCTGTTGATTCACATTTACTTTTCCCAAAAACATACGATCATTGGTCGAATATAGACATGTCTTCCACAAATTTCGAGGAGATAATGGTCAAACATAATATGCATGAAAGTGAAGAATTTAAAAGTATAAAGAGCTTAAATATATTTTACCAGGCAGGAACAAGCAAACAAGGGTACCCAGTTTTTTATTATATTGCAAGACGTTATAAAATTGGCGAAACTAACGGAGATCTATTAATTTACCATGTTATCCTGACCCTCAAACCATTCTGCCATTCTCCGTTTGAACTTGTGGTAGATTTCACTCACACATGTTCAGACAATCGCTTCCGAACGGAGTTTTTGCAAAAGTGGTTCTATGTCTTGCCATTAGTCGCTTACGAAAATATTCACGCCGCTTATATTTATAATTGCAATAGTTGGGTTCGCGAGTACACAAAATTCCATGATAGAGTTTTAATTCCCCTGAAAGCAAACCGAAAGGTGATTTTTGTCGATGGACCCGGAAGACTAAACGATCTCATCGATCCGGAGCAGCAAAAATTGCCCGGAGCGACACTTTCTCTTGAAGAAGACTTAAAAGTCTTTACTAGTGCTCTGAAATTGTCACACAAAGATACCAAAGTCTCGATTAAAGTAGGACCTACTGCTATTCAAATAACCTCAGCGGACAAATGCAAAGTACTTTCGCACTCAGTCTTACTAAATGACGTTTACTATGCTTCGGAGATTGAAGAAGTTTCCTTAGTGGACGACAATCAGTTCACTTTGAAGATTTCAAATGAGGCTGGTCCTTTATCTTTTATACATAATGATTGCGATTGTATTGTTCAAGCAATATTTCATATTAGAAATCGCTGGGAGCTTTCTCAGCCAGATTCAATGTCAGTTCATCCTAAAATTCGTCCGAAGGACGTTCCCGGGACTCTGTTGAACATGGCACTCTTGAATCTGGGCAGTTCAGATCCGAATCTTAGAACTGCTGCCTATAATCATCTCTGCTCACTCACAGCGACTTTTGATCTCAAAATTGAAGGACAACTCTTTGAGACTTCAGGACTCTGTATTCCTTCCAATAATACTATCTTTATCAAACATTTGAGCGAGACTCTTGCTGCGAATGATCCGCATTTAACCCTCGAATTTCTAGAAGAATGTATCGAGGGTTTTAAAGTATCGACAATTGATCTTAAACATCTGTGTTTAGAATACATGACACCCTGGCTTAAGAATCTGGTCCGATTTAACAAGCCGAACGATGGAAAAGAAAAAGCCGAAAGTGCAAAAAAGCGTCAAAAACGAGTGACAGAGATTTTTGAAAAACTCATTACCCTGACTATAGAAGAAGTTGAGATGTACCCGAGCATTCAAGCAAAAATTTGGAGTACGATAGGGAGACTTCCAGATTTGATCGATACTGTTCTAGATAATTTTATTCAACGGAGTGTTCGTTACGGTTTGGGTTCGCCCATGGTTGAAATTATGGCTGATACTGCAGTCGCTTTAGCATCTGGAAATGTTCAACTTGTTGCAACAAAACTTATAACCAGACTCTGCCGGGTGGTAGACAAAACTTGTGCCTCCCCAACTTCTTTACTTGAACACCACATGATGTGGGACGATATTGCCATATTGGCTCGATACTTGCTGATGCTCTCTTTCAATAACTGTCTTGATGTGGGAAAACATCTGCCTCACCTCTTCCACGCGGTGACCTTCCTCGTATGTTCCGGAAGTCTCAGCATGCGAGCATCCACCCACGGCTTGGTCATAAATATCATTCATTCTTTATGCACCTGCAACGCACCTTCATTTTCTGAAGACACATATAGAGTTCTTAAAATGAGTTTGGATGAATTTTCCCTACCGAAGTTCTACGTATTATTTGGAATAAGCAAGGTCAAGTCCGCTGCTGTTACTGCATTTAGGTAATTATTTCTTTATTATTAATATTATATTATTTATTTAATATTATTCATTGTGAATTCTGTTTTTAGATCCAGTTATCGGCATTCAAATGAAAACTGGTTTAGTAATGAGAGGACCAATGGTGGAGGTCAGGATCGCGAAAAACTTGCTTTATCTAGTTTGGAAGTAATAACGGATGCACTTCTGGAAATCATGGAGGCTTGCATGAGAGACATTAAGAAATGTGATTGGTTGGAAGTTTGGACTTCCCTTGCAAGGGGTTTCGCCTTTTGCTTTAACCCTGCTTTACAACCTAGAGCTCTCATTGTCTTCGGTTGTATAAGTAAAAGTATCACAGATCAGGATATTAAACAACTGCTAAGGATTCTGGTGAAGGCTCTTGAAAGCTTCAATGACATCACCCTTCTCGATTCCATCGTTATGTGCCTCACCAGATTACAACCTCTTCTCAGACCAGTAAGAGTTTCTCTTTGGTATTTATTTTAGAATTAAAATTGTTCAAGCAATTAAGATTATGAATTTAATCACTGGTATTTTGCTTCGCAGGAATCGCCAATTCATAGATATTTGTTCTGGGTAGCAATTTCAGTTTTACAATTGGATGAGGCTTCCTTATACGCGTCTGGTTTGGCCCTTCTGGAGCAAAATTTGCACACTCTTGAATCCCAGGGAACTTTTGATGATGAGGTACGAATTAGGTCTTAAAATAAGAATATTTGTTCCAAATAGAGAACAACTGACTATGAAAGTTTATTTTTATTCCTAGACTTTGGAAAAAGTGATGATGTCAACTCGGGAGCCTTTAGAATGGCATTTCAAACAATTAGACCATGCAGTTGGTCTTTCCTTTAAATCCAATTTTCATTTTGCCCTCGTTGGTCATTTATTAAAAGGATATCGTAATCCTACGCCAACTACAGTCACAAGGACTGCTCGCGTCCTGACGATGTTGCTAGCAATCGTCGCAAAACCGCATCGAAGAGATAAATTCGAAGTCACGCCTGAAAGTGTTGCTTATCTTGCTGGTAAATTTTTTCTTCCTCGTTATTTTTAATGTTATTACTTTTATTTGTACTTTTACTTTTACGAAAATTTGTCTAATACTCGACATTCGTTTACAGCTTTGGTGTCTGTTTCTGAAGAAGTAAGAAACAGGTGCCACATAAGGCATTCTCTTGGCAGAAATGAATCAGGCAGTACTGACTTTCTGGAAATAGTAATAACAAATGGCTCGGTAAGTATTTTAGAAAATTTCAAACTTTTAATTCAAGTTGCTTTTCGCGGGTATTTTTTTATAATCATATCGTAATCCATTTTGACAGGAGGTTCCAAATGGTGATAACAACCCGCCAAATCGGAGACAAAAGTCGTGGGATCTTCTGGACCAATCAGCAATCACACAAGCACGTCAGTTGAAACAGCATCCTCCTCATCAGGTATAATCACTTTACAATAAAATTTGCCTCTATTTGTACTGACACAGAAAATCTAATTTTGAAATCTGGAAGTGCAGCAACGTAATCTAATCTTCTCATCGTTTTCAGTTGATTTTCCTTTTCACTTTTGTTTTCTTCTTATGTATCCTAACGTTGTAGTTTGTGTTGTGTTGACGAATACACCTTTAAGCAATTGCGAATCTCAAGTTTTGATTAGATGGACGTTGCACGAAACGTTTTTCTGTTTTTTTTGAGGATTGTCATGAAAATTGTCGTAAAGAATATTCAATTCTGAAAGGGACAAAAATTCATTACATTTATCACAATGCATGGTTTTTTCGTCGAATTTTGAACGGCAAACGTGTTTTTTTGGGTATTTAATACTTTCCGTTTGGAAAAATGTCTCATAATTATTGAATAAATGGTTTAGATTTATAAATTAAATTGTAGCAATCAGGAATTTTACCATTCATTTTTGCTTTCGGATCTTTGAAAGAATCAAGTTTTTTTTGCATGCTGACTAATTTTGCAGAAGAAGAGATCTTTTTATGGAGAAATAAATAATATGAAGTATCTCTCACACACACATCCGGAAAATTGATTATAATTGTCAATCAATAATAATTATTGAGCAAAATGTTTTGTGCTTTAAAGTAATGCATTTTTTGTGTGAATTTTTTTTTCTATGTTTGATACGTGTCTGTCTGCCTTTACCTGGAACGTTATCCTTTAAAATGTCACTAACGTGTGTCACATCTCACCATTTCGATCATCGTATCGATGATGCTCATCAACTAACAAGACTGGCCGGACTTTATCTAAAACGCAGCGATCTTTCTCTGTGCCATCTACGAAGGAAGCGAAACCCAGCGATGAATTGGAACCAAAGGTAGTTACTGATTTCTGGCTTCTTTAGCAATCAAGAATCTCAGAGATGCAGTAATGAAAATAATTTCTATTTTATGGATAGAAACACTAATTTACAAAACATTAAAAAACATAAAGCAGCCACAGAGCTATATGAATTTTGGAAATCTCTGAGCATTCTTTTGGCTAAAATCGACTCTTCCTAAATCCTCACTAATAAGTTTCCTTATGTGTTTTATGAAAAGTAGTGTTTTGTGTGTTGGAGTTTAGTATTTTAAGAGTCGTATTTGCATAATAATTTTTTTAAAATTGATGAATTTTTTTTTATTTATCACTTATGCAGAATCGAAGCACTAGAGTCAGTGTGAGCAACGAGAACAACGTGCTTTTGGATCCAGATGTCCTGAAAGGTTCAACTCAGGCTCTAGTCCTGACTGTATTGGCTACTTTAGTGAAATATTCAACTGAGGAAAATGAAACAAGGATTTTGTATGAATACCTCGCAGAGGCTTCGGTTGTCTTTCCCAAAGTCTTTCCTGTTATGTGAGTGTCACTGACTATTATTTACTATATATACTTTCCAAACTCCAAAGATTTCACATATGTTTGTTTCTTCCAGACATAATTTACTCGACGCTAAACTAAATAGTGTGCTCTTAACTTGTCACGACCAAGAAATTTTAAGTTCAGTCCGAGCAATTATTCAAAACATGATTGCTTGTGAGGATACAAGTCAACAACACTTGCATTATTTGCAAAGTTGTGGTTTTGGTGGACTTTGGAGATTCGCAGGACCATACTCTAAAGTAAATTTTCCTTTTACTTTTTAACTTTGAATTATTATTAAATCCTAATAAAAACTATTTATCCTTTCAGTGCAATCCTACGGCTGATAGTGCTGAATTATTTGTTAATTGTCTCGAGGCGATGGTAGAAACTTGCCTACTAGTGGAGGAAAACGAAGCAATATCGCAAAGGGATTCTTCTAGCGAACAATTAAAAATACCCACTGATTTTGAAAAATCCAGTTCTTTCAGTGAAAGTGAACTATCTAAAAGTCGTTATTCTTCTGATGAATTTGACGATTCAAGAAGCACTGCTCCTATCAGTGGCAATGAGTAAATATCAGCTTATCTCTTCAATTATTTGTTTTCAAACTTGAATCTTTTTTTAGATTAAAATAATTTTTCATATTTAATTTAATTTTCTCTATTAGAATTACTGTAGAGAGAAGAATCGACGCAATAATAAATACGAGTACGGAGAATACGGCGAGTACGTCAACTCAAGAAAGTATGAGTATCAGCAGTGAATTTTCACAATCCTAGCGATTAATTCAGTGCTCTGCGAGGCAGAGTATAAAACTTGGAAAAGAAAATACTACAATGCACGAACAACAAACCAGGTAAATAAAGATATCCTGCTTCTAAAACTATAATTTTATTATAATAATTGTAAAAGGACCTTTTTCGAAAGGAATCCTGATATGCTGGCTACGTGCTATTGCTGCTACATGTCCAGTCAGATTAATCCAATGCCGTCCACTTCACGCTAATGAAAAAAGTTCTCAAGGAAACAGCCAACATATATCACAAGAACAATAAGCTTTTATTTTTTATAAATCATAAGTTCTACTGTCATGAGAAAATTTTAAAGACTCTTCTTTATTTTCTACAGATTTTTATTTGGTTCTTGTTAAAATCTAAAAAGAAGAAATAATCTAAGAAGGGTAATTTTGTCAGTTCTTCAATTTCGAAATTCATGAAAAGCACCAATCAATACGAGTACCTACTCCCTTTTCTGATTCGCGTAATTAGGTTCAAAAATGCAAGTTTTCTTCAGAAATCAATGGCTAATGAACCGAAGCACGCAATTCTAGAAAAGCGATTGTAAAACTTTGTATTACTAAAGTACAAATTCTGGGCGCGTGTTTTTCCCACACGCCACTATCGTTTAATTTCCTTTTTTGTAAATTTATAAATTCAATTTCAATTTATAAATATAAAGTATAGAAAAATTTAAGTCAAAATTTAATTAATTAATTAATTAAATTAACTAATTAATCAATTAATTAAAGTGTTGGAAATAAACGACCAGAAAAAGCTGATATTATAGTTTTCATAAATCAATTCTCAAATATTTAAGACTACGTATCAGAAAATGTATTAGAGGTCGAATCTTCCACACAGTTTAGACTTTATGTAGAATCTAAATGCGAGAAAAGCCACTGCGAATTTGAATTTGCTTATATATTTTTTGGTTAACCAATTTTTATTTAACACTTTACATTGACTCCCAATTTTTTCTTGTATTCTATACGTAATCATGTTTTGCTTAAGATTTGTAGATAATTTGTACATAATTTTACTTTTAAGCTAGACACAACGAAGGAAACTGAATGAATGAGAGTTTGTTTCAAACTAATACACAAAGATTTTCCACTTGAATTCTACTGAATTTTTTTAGAATTTTTTTGAATGCATTTCGTGAATCAATTTTTAGTATTTTACTGCTTAATAATTCGTTTATTTCTAAGAGAAGCTTACAATTAGACCAAAATCAAAGTATTGAATTACCCATTGAAAATCTAACAATTATTTCGTTCTTTGCATTATTTAAAGTTCGAAACTAGACTGTGGCCTTATTGTTAGATTTTCCTCAGAAGTATTAATATCAGCATATTTTTTTTCACAACTTTTTTTATTCAAGGACGACTGATTGCAAGGATCTCGTTAAATTGTTCGATTTACATTAGTTTCCTTAAGGCTATGCATTATAGAAAATTTAAATGAAACTCTTTTCCTATTTTATCTTGTTCGCAAAGGCTATTTCGTAAATTTAAACACTATTTTTGTAAATGTATATCGTGCGCTACTAATTGTATTCCTTCTTTTTTGCGAAGTTTATTCCTAGAAGCTTGTTATTTATTTGCAGTTTTTTAAATTTAATTTTTACAATTCATCACTTCGCAATATTTTTCATTTTTGATGAGTTTCTTTTCATTAGAATAGTAAGCTCTCTGGAAGGTACAAACTAGGAATTTTAATATTGATGCAGTTCTCTTCTAAATCATTTAAAGTTTGTACGAAAAGGTATTTAATTTCTGCATCGCACAGTGAAAACACCAACTATATTCGAACTTTGTACTACTAAAATACGGAGTTATTTAAATTGCGAATTAATTAAATTATTGAAAGGTAGAAGGACATAAGGGGTCAAGTAATTAGAAATTTAATTTTCAATTTAGAAAAAAAGAAATTGCTCTCGAGATATCGAAGTATTTTACAAGAGAAAAAATGCAACTACTCTATCCCTTTTTTTTTGCAGATTCTTCCAAGTTTTAAATAAATTTGGATTGGGAATTGCGTATTTGTCTACAATTCCCTGAAAAATTTTCGAGAAAATGTTTCTGTATCACTATGTTCTTCTCCCTTTCATCATTATTGTTAGTGAATTAAGTATTATTGAGTCTTAAGGGTGTTGGAGCCAAGTTCAAATCTACAAACTCGATTCCTTCATTTTACTTAAATAATATTAAAATTGGAATTTTTTCCCTATGCATAATTAATCAATTTTTAACCAGAATTATGCGCATCGAGCGAGAAAATATCTGCTTCAAATATTTTTTAAGTAAAATGAAAACATTCAATTTTGAAGTCAGATTTTGAATTCTTCGATTTTTAAGAAAAGTATCGAAACTAAATATTTTTTCGCTCTGCACGCAGACTTATATTTGAAAAAAGATTATTGCTACAGTGTGAAAAAATATTTATTTATAAGTTTCATTGAGTAAAATGGAGAATGGAATTTTGAGCTTTACACCTGTTCCAACGTCCTTAAGACTAAAATGGATGTTTTTTGTCAAATAGTTTCTATTTAAAATGTATGTGACAAAAATGATCTATCATCATAATTAAATGTTAGAAAGAAAGTTTTATGACGCCTACCGAACACTGAAATGTGTGCTTTTCTCTAAATGTGATGTATTTATTACGTATAAGATTAGTAAAATTATTATATCATGATCGTCATTACTATATATAAAAGAATTTTATCATAAAATGCAAGTCCGACGTATATGCAAGTCTCTATTCTGGTCAGAATGTAAAAGGAGAGCTTTGTGCTTTAATAATTGTTCTTGATTGATAGGAAAGTGACACACATAAATTTTGCATTATATGAATTTATACGGGTCGTTGCAGAAAATGTTAATTTCGTCAGAAAGATATTACTAAGTATTATTATGTAAGTAGAATCTAGACAAACGTTATTGTATATTTAAATAAAAATACTTAATATAAAAATAAAAGTTTAGGTTTTCTATATCTGATCTATTAATTATAATTACATTTATGACGAGAACAAGTTTTCCATTTGTCCAAGTGTAGAATTTAAATTAATATACACCGTTTTTTATTTTTCTTTATCTGAAACAAGAAAAAAGCGTAAATTATTATATTTTGAAAACGTATAATAATACTTGCAAATGCTTCAAAGTATACAAAATTTTTTTCAACCAAAAAAATGAAACGTACTTGAAACGTAGCTCTGGTTGCTGTTTCGAAAACCTCTCTAACACCTTCTTTAGTTTTGGCAGAACATTCTATATAATCAAAAGCAAAAATTTTTTTCGCCACAGCTCGGCCTTCTTCGGGTTTAACTAGATCCCGTTTCATGTTTTCAAGATTTGGAATAGAGTTGGGGTCGCTTCGAAGATCCTTTTTATTTCCTACAAGAATAATGGGCTGACTAGGACAAAAATGTTTTACTTCTGGTGTCCAATTTAAAAGAATGTTCTCCAGGGAGTCGGGGCTGGCTATTGAGAAGCACATTAGGATAACATCTGTGTCAGGATATGATAAAGGACGTAACCGGTCGTAATCTTCCTGTCCTGCTGTATCCCACAGAGCCAGTTCGACCTATAAAATTTTGAAGAAAAATTGCTGGGTTTTTCACATTCTACTTAAACTCAATGTTGTTATTTGATTAATTAAACTTACTTCTTTCCCATCCACTTCAATATCAGATACGTATGTTTCAAAAACAGTAGGTATATGATCCTCAATAAATATGTCTTTGGCAAAAGCCATCAGTAAGCACGTTTTTCCACATTGACCATCCCCCACAGTCACAAGTTTTTTTCTAATCATAATAACTATCAAATCTAACTATCTTTAGTCCATTTTTCTAAATAATTTAGAATTGAACACATTGAGGATTCATTAAAAAATTTATAAGGTATTTGGATAAAATAAACTTGTTTATTTTTGATTAAAAAACTGGAATATAAGAGAGAGGCACAATCACTTGTTCTTAAACCAGCTAAATGAAATAACGAGCTTAAAAAAAAAGACAGAATTTTTTCTTGGAAGAAAACATTTTTCAATATGTCTATTATTAACACTGACAATGAGATAAGGAATATTTCAACGTTCTCGTAACCAGTCTTTTGTCCGAAATCTCGATTGTGACTGATAATCAAACGTTATCACTAATTGGTATTGAAAATTGTAAACGAAAAGTAATCTGAAGTCATTTATAGATCCAAATACATTTTTTTGTAAGATACTCTGAGTATTTACTTGAAACTTAAATATAGAGCTAAATCATCTAAAATGTAGAATTAAATATATATATACAAATTTTATTTCTTCTCGAAAATAAAATTTACATAAAAGTCCTATAAACTGCAGTTATTCCTAGAAGCGTTGCTTAAATTTCTCCCAAAATGCTTCAGGAATTGGATTATTTTGTTCATTCTTTTTACAGCAGTCTACAAATATATTGACAAGGTTTACAAGGTTTACAACTGGATCTCCACTTTTCTTTCTTCTTTATCTGAAACCAGGTAAAATTCAATTTATTACAAAAATTAAAAACACGTCAATTGAAAATTTTAAAGATTCCAAGAATGATAGCATCAGAAAATTTCAAAAGAACTAATATTGAAACCCTCAAGATCTTCATAAATTATTATGTACTTTTAATGAAGTTTCTAATTTTTTTTAAACTAATTATTGTAAATAAACTTACATTTAGTGTGGCTCTAGCTGCCCTTTCAAAAACTTCTTGAACACCCTCTTTAGTTTTGGCGGAACATTCAAGGTATTCAATAGCGTTAATTTGTTCTGCAATCGCTTTTCCCTCCTCGAATTGAACTGGTTTCTTATTCCGTTTTTCAAGTTCTGCAGTTCTTCTAAGATCGTCACGCAGATCTTTTTTATTTCCGACGAGAATAATAGGAACATTAGGACAGTAATGCGTCAATTCAAGTATCCAAAAATTCAGAATGTTCTGCAAAGAAAAAGGCTCGCCTATTTCGAAACATAAGAGAATGATATCTACATCAGAATAAGATCGAAGCCGTAAATTTTTATATTCTTCTTGTCCTGCTGTATCCCATAAGGCCAGTTCGATCTAAAAAGAAATATTTTTTTATTTGTGAGCACTAAAAATGCTCAAAAAAAGTACCATCAACAATTTTTTAATTTAATTTCAAGCTTCTAAAACTAAAGTGTTTAAACTTTACCTTTTTTCCATCCACTTTAATATCTTGAACGGAGGTTTCAAATAAGGTGGGCTCACAATTTTCAAGAAATGGGCCATTTCTAAAAACGACGAGTAGGCTCGTTTTTCCACAGTGACCATCACCTACAACTACAAGTTTTTTTTGGATAGCTGCCATGTATACTGTAAAAAATACAAGACATTATTAGTCATTTTAATTTAAAAATGTCCGTACAAAGTCAAATAACTTACCTTTTCTTAGGGATTCGTACTGGACTAATTATTACTTTCTTAGCAACGAAATTAAGCAGAAAGGATAAGCGTCTGGATTATCACTGATTATCAAACCTTATCATTAAATGAACATTAAGAAATGCAAACTAGAAAAGTGGGGGCTTAATAAACTCTATCAGTTGGTGGTAAAAAAAAACAATTTTTTTACAGAGTTATTTTTAGAATTAAATTATAATTATCAACTAATTAACAATTAGACATAAAGTAGTTATTAAATAAATTAAACAACAAATCACATTTTGTATTTCTCAATATATTTCTGAAAAATTGCTTATATACCGAAGACTTGTAATTTTTTTTACATAGGCTTGAGTGTCTGATCTATAGCGAATAGTGATTCCAAACGCTAATAGTGGACATATTTTGGTTTCTATATTAACTTCCATGACAGCGTATGAAGCGCTTGCTTTCATTTATACGACTCTACGAGCAGAGCAGTCAATTATCGGAGATTAGGATCGAAAGTGAAAAATTTGACGACTCTTGTACTGCTTCAAAGGGAAAGTGTCTAAAAAAAAAAACCTTTAAAAATCAAAAACCCCTATCAAAGTCAATTCAAAAAGTTTCCGAAAGTCTCTGAAAACCTCTAAAAAATTTCAGAGTTTTTTTAGATACTCTCCGTGAGAAGTTTACCTAAAAAAAAACTTCATTTATCAAAAAGAAAAAAAAAATACCAGAGAAAATCGATTTTCTTCTCCATATAAAAGATTCAGAGAAATTTCGTCAGCAGGCGTGATTCTCGAATTCTCGCAAAGCGATGGAGGAAAGCCCGCAATAAAATTCTACCGGTAACAAGCAACTTTGCCATTCGTACTTTTTTTATTTAAAAAAATCGCTTACGGGAAACAGTCTACCTCTGGAGATCGTGATGCTTCACGCTCGGAGAAATCAGTCGTTAGTATGTTTGTGTGTATGTGTGTATGTAGTTTGCGATAATAAAAAGTAAAAAAGTTATTCAATACGGCTGACAGTCGTTTCTTCGAGCGTGAATGCTCGGACTTTGATTTATCGCCACATGCACTCGCATACACGATTCATTCGAATGACAATCTGTTAATCGGATGAATTTGCAAAAACTATGTTACAATGTTAGCTTGCAAATAGTCTTCATAGAAAACAGTAGTCGGGCGAAGCAGCGGTACAAAAAAAAAGAAGTATTTCACTCCTAAACGTACGCTCGGCGATTGAAAGAGAAAAAATAGAATCGAATAAAAACCAAAAAATACTGCGAGTGGCTTTGCGCGAAAGAAAGAAATTTCACAAGCACAATTCCGAGGCGTTTTTAATCGCTTGTACTCAGTTTTCTGCGAACGAAAGAACAATCCAGTCGAGTTATGGTTTTTAAGCTGTCTTGCACGCTCAACTTCAACACAGGGGTTTGTTTTCCTCATTGGAGTACATAAATATAATATAATTGTTTTACATTGTTAGTGTCTTCGTATTACAATAATAATAATAATATAATAATAATAATAATATAATAATACACTTAGCTTAGATGGTATCTAAAAGATCAAAAATCTTCTGACATAGACTGTTTATGCAAGTATTATACTAAGACAATAGTTTTGCTTTGCTTTTTTCCTCATTTTCAATTTTTTTTTTGTAAGATATACAAGCGTTGCGTTGACTCTAAAAAGCGATGCTCCTGTGAATTTCCACATTAGATTAGACGATCGTTGATAGATTTACGACTCATCAAATCTCCATTATTCTCCCTATTTCCTTCTTCGTTTTCCCCAAGTCTCTCTCGCCCATTTTTTGTTTGGAAAATCAGTAGCAACTACGACAGCTTTCATGGTTTTAAAATAAGAAATTTCAAGGCGCGTTAGCGATAGTTGGCGACAATATAGTGTTAAAGTCACTGTAGCGACAAAGACAATTTACCGCGTTCATTGACGGGCTTGAATCGCTTCAGACTCGAGGCATTATTCACGTTTAAAAATACGATTGAGTTGATCGATATATTACATACGTCGTTTCTTTTTGCGCGTTTCCGCTTTAACGTGTCGAGATTTTTTTTGGATTTGACAACAGATCGCTTTGCAAGTTGCTGCTTCGACTGTTGTTTTTCTTTTTTGTTTGTATTATGTAAAATAATTAAAGATAAGATATTATTATGTTATAGCTTATGCTGGGGCCTCCGGCATTACGACTAGCTTCGCTGCAGCTAGCTTGACAATTCCATATTTCACCCGTTTAGCGTCGGGCCCGTTTGGCGTTACACCTTAAAGCAGCCTACACCTTCCCTTCTTCTTCTTTTTCACCTGAAATCATTAAAAAAATCAATAATTATACGATAAAAAGCTAAACATTTTACGGATCATTAAAAATTTCAAAAGATTTCAAAAGTAAAATTGCTTAGCAATTAGAGCTTCATTCAATTTAGATGCTCGTAAACATGATAATCTACCCTCTTGACTAAAAATAGAAGGAAAAGTAAGAGACCATTCCGTGAGTCCTGAAATCTTGAATAAAGATCCAACTTACTTGTAGTGCGGCTCTGGTTGCCGTTTCGAAAACCTCCCTAACACCTTCCTTGCTTTTGGCAGAACATTCGAGGTATGCAAAGGCGTTGATTTTCTCGGCCATGGCTCTGCCTTCCTCGGGCTTTACTGGTTCCTGCTTCATCTTTCCAAGCTCTTTAATAGTGCTAGGATCATTGCGCAGATCCTTTTTGTTTCCTACGAGGATAATGGGCACATTAGGGCAAAAGTGCTTCACCTCGGGTGTCCACTTCTCGGGAATGTTCTCCAAGGAATCGGGACTGTCAATTGAGAAACACATGAGGATGACATCTGTATCAGGATATGATAAAGGACGTAACCTGTCGTAATCTTCCTGTCCTGCTGTATCCCACAGGGCAAGTTCGACCTGCAAAATAATAATTTGTTGTCAATATTATTCCAACTAAAAATAATAATAGACATACATTTGAACGTTCAGAACTTTTCAATCATAATTAAAATTATAATAATTTCTTCAATAAGTCTACTGACCTGTTTTCCGTCTACTTCGATATCAGCTACATAATTTTCAAATACAGTAGGCACATACACCTCAGGAAATTGGTCCTTGCTAAAAACTATGAGTAGGCAAGTTTTACCGCACGCACCATCGCCCACAATCACAAGTTTCTTTCGAATGGCCGCCATGTACCCTGTAAAAATAAAATTTATAAGATTCTCTTTTTATAATCCAACCCCTTTTCCCTTGAAACAGATTCAATCACCGACTATCATAACTTGCAGACTTAGATTTCCAAACCATACAAAAATATCCAACTACTTTAAATATGTATTTTCGTAAATATTCAAAATCCGAGCAGAAATTCTACGGTTTATTAATACTTTTAAATTTCATGGTTGCTACAATTTTCCACCCATAAATTTCCCTTTGAAAGAAATAAAATTTGAAAATATTAAGAAAGACTTTCTTATATGATATGAAGTTTAGAAATTAAATAATAAAATCACAAATGTCTTTCAGAAAAATGTTAAGATTGAAATCTAGACTCAGATAACTTCTGTCAAGTAAAATTTTAGGACAAAGAAGAATTGAAGCTCTACATGCTTTTGCAATGCTTGTGATATTAGAAATGCAGAAATAGACACAGTGCAACGATTGTTATATTATTAATGTATGATTCTATTAATAAATTAGCAAATCTTTGTTACTAATTCACAAAAGATTTATTAATAATCAAGCAAGGGCCATTTTGATATTTATAAACTTGTCTGTTTCTGATTCCCGTCAAAGAAAACCTTCAAGCTAATAAATATTATCTCAAAAAATGATAATTAAATTTAAAAATGCTAGAATCGTAAATTTTATTTATTTCTGTGAGTAAATGCATTTCGGAGTATGTTAATTTACTTTGGAAGCAAAGTCAAAAGTCTAAACTAATTTCAGATACTTTGCTGCCATACGGAAAGTTCAACATAATTAAATGTCATCTTTCCTGTAAAAATTAGAAACAAGTAGCAACCATGTGCTGTGAAACTAGACCTAAAGGATTTTGTGTGGAGAGGCCACGTGAACTGTAAGTACCAAAGCGACTGTGACGCAGACTTCTACATTCGAGGTGAAAAGAGTATCAGACATTATGGCGAAATCGTCTAATATTCAGCAGATTAATCAAGAGAAACAACCTCAATTGATTATTTTTAGCCAATCTACTGTTTTGAAATTTATAATATAATTGTAGTTTATCTAGCCCAACTAGGAATTCATTATGTACAATTAAAATATTCAAGATTTTCAATTATAATTCCTCCCAATCCTCTCCAGGTTTTAATTTCTTGAATGCACTCCAAAATAATACGAAGAAAACGAAAATAAATAAACAATAGATCGAATACTATTCACAAATGAAGATATTTTATGCTCGTAATTTTGAATTGCAATAATGAATTTTCTGATGCTAATGTAAGATAAGAGACAAATCTTTTATTTTCATATTCAGATAAAAGAGTGAGTGAGTAATAATAAGTTTGAAGTGATTCACATCTTTTAATAACAGTGATAGTGTTGTGCATTTGTGAAAAAATTAGTGGTAGCTTATGGCATGTAAATGATCAATTTAAAATATAAATTTAAAGTTTCTAACGTTATTCAAATACAAAAAATCCACTTTAGTTATTAGTTTACGAATAAAGTTCTAGATTATGAGTGCAAATTCCGAATTCACATGAATCTTCTGATAACCAGCCTTAGTTGAAATACTTAGAAAAAAATTGAAATTGAATTGAAATCTCGAACGAATATTTAAAAAATGTTCTAATTAGAAACAAAACTACTCAAGCTTACTTCAGGAAACTGGAAAATTTAGAGATAATATTAATAGGGTGCAACTTCCATGCTCGATAAAAATGCTTTTTGCTTTGCACAATTTAAAACATCAGACAATATATCAAAGTTTTCTGATGAAGAAAAGGCGAGTGTGCACATTCTTAGAAAAGCTACATTCCTAAAAGTTGCAGATTTTTATTCTCGCCTTTGGTTAAGACTTTTTTATGGCACACCATTATTTTATTGTCAACGAACAATCAGTAAAGTAGTTTTTTTAATCTTGTGCTAGTAAGCTATACACTGAATGAAGCAATTACGAATATAATATTTTGCAGGTGAGACTTTCACTGACTTTTAAATATCACATCTACGGGATTACACTTTTAAGTTTGGTGGTGGCCTATGGGGGCTGAAGCATTAAAGGATATGGACTGGGTCGTACCTGATCCAGGGTACCCCGTATCGTCTGGACCGAGGCATCGGCCCGTAACGCATCCCATGCTTTTAGTCTTTCTTTCTGCTTTCTCTCTGTTTTAAGTGGACATTTTACATGTTAGAATAGTAAGCTTTAATATCAGTGCCATATCAATACCATACAATAGAACTAAATTCTTAAGTGCAAATAAAGATAAAGTCACTCACAATGCATCAATGTTCGCTAAAAAAATTAAAAATACTTTGCGCTTTCATAAATGCATAAATAATAAAACGTTATACAAATTTTGTTCGTGAAAGTAGAGTATATTTACTTGAAATGAGTTGGATGTGGAATTTTAGTATTCAATTAAAAATTGTTTTACTTGAAATGATTCAATTATGAAAATTAATATCTAAAATTGTATCATTTAAAAATAAGTGAGAATAAATTATGGGATTTGAATAAATTCCTTTCAACGGTCGTTCAAATGCCTGTCAGTTATAGTGCTCGTCACTATGATAGCGGGAATTCCCTAACTATTACCTCATCATAACATGCAGCTAAAAATGGTGAGGCATCTTGATTATATTTTATATTTCACTTTGTCAAATTTTGATATAACTTTAACAAGAAATTGCCGCTCTAAACAATTTATATCTAGAAAATAAATATTTACTTTGAATCGAAAATGTATTCTTTTACATTTAATTGGTTCCTAAAATGCTATTTGTTCATTATTGTTTATGAGTTTTTTGTAATCTTAATAAAGTAAAAAAATCTTTAGGCAATTGAAACTTGACCCTGAATCGAAATCCAAATAACAAAGTCAAATAAATCCAAAGATTCAAGTTTTACAGTTTGGAGTCAAGGATCGATAGATAAAAATCGTTTTTCCAGACAGATAATACAAGAAAGGGGACGAGTTATAATGAAAATACGATTCTCAAGAAATTGCCAACTCATGCAGCAGCTAATCCTATAAAAATGTATAACTATGAACCTACGCCGAAATTTAGAACATCCTTGATTTAATATTGCTATGAAAACACTCCCTACAAATGCAACTTTTAATGCCAATTAAAATCTATAATTTAGATTGTCGACCAATAATGCATTGTGTCACCTGAACTAATTTGTTAACTATAGAAACAAAGCTCTCAGTTTTATACAATAATAACTCCGAAACGTATGTACTGTCTATATTTGCATTTAAAAAATTATTATTATTCATTTGAAAGAAACAATTATCTCTTATAGAGAAGAAATATGATAAGAAGAAATTCGATAAAATTAAATAATAACAAACTGACCAGCTCTTTAAAATTCTGATTATTGGACTTTTACCTGCAGTGCAGAGAGGATAGGAATTTATTATACAGAGGAAGGTAGATAAAATGTAATTCCTGATTTCAGAAGCATAGATATCTAGATTCAAGAAATGAAATTGAACGACCTGGCAAGTTGTTTCGAAATGAAATTTTACCTCCGAAGCTTGTTGCTAGGCTGTTCTGGGCATTCGAAGATGCTCAGATTTGTTAAAAACGTTTTCCTGGTCAAAAAAAACTATACTATACCGAATTTTTCCTTTACTGAACCCAGATTGTCCTGGGGTAAGAAATACTAACGCGATTCATGTTAAGACGTTTGAATTATCACTGATTATCAAACGTTATCACGAAATTCACAGAGCCGGAAGTGCACAGCACAGCCGCGTTCGTCGGAGAAGAGGGCGCTGGGGCAAGAGGATAGCGACGCAGAGGTTGTAGAGCCTCGAAGACGATTTACTTACGAAATTGAAGATCTGGGGTTAGGAGTCTCGCAAACTTTTAACGAACCTGGACGAGGAGGGAGTATCTTTGAGAGTCGTGCTAATCACTAAATTCGAGGAGATGCTGTGGATGCGCAACGCATGGCATTCCCATTCACAGAGCGCTATCCAACTTTTCACTTTAAACGACGAGACTCACGTCCGATTTGAAGTTAGAAACTCCCGGAACTCACAATTCGAGGCGATATTTTCACGAGAAAACTTCAGAAGTCACTTGGCTAAATTAATCAACAATTTATTGCGTATTTACCTGAAATCTTTTGCGACAGAGAGACAAGAAAATGGCTGCCCTCTGTGGCCACACCTCAATCTGTTGAGTGTGCGAAATGTACTGGAGAAGGGGAAGTTAGTTGTCAGGAACGTAGGAATTGGAGGTGCATGGGGTGTTTATAGTTTTTTGTGTACACCATGATTTTTGTGTGGAAAAGGTATTTTATATTAAAAGCATCTTTTGTGGACAATAGGTATTATACTCTTAGAAAAATAATTGCAGTTTTTCTATTAAAAACATTTTATTTTAATTTTTGAAGAAATTTAAATGGAAGCACATTCTAGTAAATCGAGGACAAAAAATGATGTTTAACATATTTTTTTCTAATTTTGAATTCACACTTCAATTTTATCGATTATAAACTAAAATTATTTGCATAGATGGTAAAAAAAAGGTCAATTTTGATTTCTAATTTTTAGTAATGAATTCACATTTAAACCCTTTATATTTCAGCCCTGTCGACTTTAAGAAACCGGCGATTCGTGCGCCAGCAGCCTACTAATGTCATAAACACAAATTACCTTTGCGCGCGCATTTCTCTAGCAAATAAGCGTAGGTGTAAGAAAGGGTTGGAAAATATGTATATGTAAATAATTCCGACAACGCACTTCCAATTATCAAATTCTGTCATCAATTTCGCCACCCAAAAATCTTTTAAAACAATCAATTCCCTTCAATTACTCCCGAAAAAAATTAATTTAAAATTTGAAATTCTTTCAATACTTCAATTGAATGAGTCATTTAATTCCTAAAAGTATTCATAAAGATTGCCCATATCCTTGTTACTTTTACGTAAAATAAAAAAATTAAAAAGAAATATAATCATAAATTTCGCAATTTACTTTCATCTCACTATAGAAGTTCCCTCTCTATTTTCTTACGATGACCGCAAGGTAGAATGACTCACTACTGTAATTATACATATTGCCTAGGGGCAATGATTCAGAGCCTAGTTCAAAACAATACTTTTTATAAACTAGATTTTAACCCTATCCTATCTAAACTTTTTTAAAAATGACAATATTCAAAAGAAACTGAAAAAAGATCTATGTTTCAAGAACAAGGCGAGTAAATAAATTTGTAAAATTTATTAATCAACAATTATTATTTAAGGGAACCAATTAAAAACATCCCTTGCACAATACGATATATACCTAAACTGTTACGTTTATAAGAAATTCGAAAAAATTCGACTGCAATTAATTTTTGCTTCATGTTTGTATCGTGATGGCGCTAAGCTCAATATATAAAAAATTCGCATGCAAAACGCCTATTACCAATATACATACATTTAAATTGTCCGTAGATATTCTACAGAATAAATCAGACTTTGAACCGAAAAGACCTGAGAGTCGTTTATTAACAAAACGACAAGAAATAAAGATAAAAAAGGTAAATATTGAAAAATAATATAGGAAAAGTGTTTAGAAATTTTGATTCTAATTTGAGCAAGACCAATTTGAAATTGATTTGGCAAAATAATTGATATTCCTTTTATTCTAGTTTTGGTTTCACCTTTTAAATATTAAAAAAGGACATTCGAGCGAAAGAGTCCCAAGAAAAAAGCTTTAATTGAATATTTGAAAACGGGAATTACTCTCAAAATGTCAAATATGCTCGTATTTGTGAAAATCCACATTAAAGAATTAGGTGTTTCGTAGAAATGCGTTGTTTGCGTAGAACCTAATATCTTCCCTTTTGGATTCGCGATTTTTAGTTTGGTTGGGGTGGATCAGGATCATTTGGATTTCCACCCATCTGACGCCTCAACTGTTCTATCAGGTCGGGATTGGCAGTTTCCATTTGTTGCGCCAGCTGTTGACCTCTGAAGAAAGAAAAGTTTTCAATTAAATTTCAATCTTCGTCTGCAGGATAATTTTTAACAAAAAATACTTACGCTTCAATAAGAGCTTCGATACGATCGCCATTCTCGTTAGTTCCACCCATCAAATTGCTCATGACGTTCTGCATTTGCGGATCCGTGAGCATCTGTCGGGCCATTTGCATAAGAGCAGGATTGCTGATAATAGAGCTGAGATCCATATTTGGGAATCCCATGGCGCCTCCTAAACCCATCGAGCCAACACCTTGTTGAGCTATTTTTTCCTCTGCTAATTGCAAATTGTTTTTATAACTCTCGTTATCAGGCTCCATTTCCAGAGCTTTCTTATAACACTCCTTGGCTTCTTTGTGTTTTTGTAAACTAGAGTAGGCCAATCCCATTCGGCCGTAGGCTTTGCTGTACTGAGAATCGATTGATAAAGCGGTTTGGCAGTCTTTTATAACTAAATCGAAATTGCCCATTTTGCTGTGAACTGCCGCTCTGTTACAGTAATAAACTGCATTGCGGCCATCTAATTTTATAGCCCTATGAAAAAGACATCAATTTAATTTAAAATGCAAATTACAGATGAAATATATATATTATCAAATAGCAAAAAAATGCTTACTGCGTGTAATTAACCAGTGCTTCGTTTAATTTTTCGGCTTTAACAAGTGCATTGCCTTCGTTTTTAAGCCTCTCCGCTTCTGCTTTTTGCTCTGGTGTCGCCTCTGGTCCTAAGTCTGGTTTCGAATCGATCACGACTGATTTATAAATTGTCGTCAAATTGAAATTTGCAGGAGCATCGGCTGCCTGTACGCTGTAAGCGCTTTCCAAACATTGAATGGCAACTTCGAGACTCTCTCGAGAATCTGCTGTCAATCCTCCATCCTCTAATTGCTGAGTCAGAAATTGAACTATTGATGCCACCAAGCCTTTTACATCCATGGTCTGGTTTTTATTTTGCTAATTCCTGTAACAGAGGACATTATGTTCACGATAAATAATATACTATAACACTTTGGACTATTTTTTCTAATCTATATATAAATATCAATCGAAGAAAGTAATAAATATATGAGATAACAAAATGAAAATTAAATTGTTGACATTTTTTGAAGTTATAAAAAGCAGTAAATTAAATAAAAGGATATTAAAATTTCCAAGAGATTTGAAAATTTAGCAAGATTTTTGCTAATTCATCAAGACAATCAAGACCTAACCCTAACAATAAAAAGAAAAACGGAAAAACTATATAATATATTAGGAAATTTGTAGGTTATGAACACAACTTAACATGAAATATTAACTATTTTCTATTTAATTATTCTTAACATTTTCATTAAGCACGTCTTTTGAATAGAAAAGGCTGATAAAAAATGTTTAAAAAATTTTAATTATAAAACGTGTGATTAATTTCTGACAGATTGAAATCTTGAGATTCAAAAAAGATGTCCATGCAGTTTGCCTAGCCTAGCGTAAAAAGACTTAAAAAGACTTACAGTTGTTAATTCCCTAGGGAAAAGATTTTCAACCAAAAGTAATGAAAGTGGATCACTTTTTTGTAAATTAAAAACTTTTTTCGAAATATACCTGCCGGCACCTGCAAAGGTGAAAACGGTGAAGACGTAACGTAATGATAAACTGAAAGCGTGAGATTTAATGGCCGTCGCCACGTTTAATATATACGTTTTACTCGAATATAGAAGCGAAAAGATTTTCAATTTCCTCAATTGTTGCTTCAAAGTGAAGCGACTTTTAATAATATGAATCTGTCATGTAAAATATAGTCTTTTAAGTGTTCAATTTTTTATTATTTTCCCCTTTTGTTCAGAAATATTTTCTGCTATGTCTGCTGCAGTGATGCAGAAATGCATTATGCAGTAGCCCCCACTCGGACCCCGTACTCTACTGCGCATGTGTCGCGCTCGGTACCTGATTGGTTGCTATTCGCGGGCAATTTGAAATACTAAAAAATATTATGCATTTCAAATTACGCGCGAATAGCAACCAATTACATACCGAGTGCAACGCATGCGCAGTAGATTAGGGGCTCCAGTTGGGGTTGGGGCCCCTGCAGAAATGCAGTTTCTTGCAAATTTTCTGCGCATGCGCAATAAGCGGTAAGCGGGAAATTTAAAGGAAAATTCATTATTTATTATTAATAGGTATGTACATATATATATCTTGGATAATATGATTAAATTTGATTGTATAATTTGATAAAATCAATTGGAATCTCTGTTCATAAATGAAAAATTGGAATTAAAAATAAGTCACTTTTATTTGTGGTAAAAATTGATTTAAATCTTCAAAAATATGAATAATTTCAGATATGTTTCAAAATTTGTTTTTTCAATAATTAAATCAAAACATTGCTGTTACATAAAATCCATAAAATTAAAATTGCAATTTATTCAAACTTATTTTAAATTTCCGTAACTTTCGCGAGAATTTGAGAACTTCAGTCTTATTCGCTCTTGGCATATTTATGCAACGTCAACGTTCAACTTCAAATCAAAACGGTTTCTTTTTTTATATTTTCATATCACCAGCCAGATGGTGATTGTCGTTAATTATCTTCTCGATATTTCTGAGACAAATTAATGTAAAATTATTTCTTACCATTATCACAACAATGTGTCGCAATATCGAGGAACGAAAATCATCTCAAGTATTATTGCCGGTTTTATTGAGCGCTTTCGCAATTCCAATTTCGATGATGTTTTGGATTGGAAATGTCATTTATTCTTTCCTTTCACCTGATTCAGAACATCATCATGAGGGTAAGTCATTAATATACATAAATAATATTAATAAAACATACTTTTTCTTGTATAATAAAGTGTACATCGATAAAAAATTGTAATATACATAACCTTACATTTTCAGGTTATCCGGTTATTTCTCCTTGGAGATGGCTTGCTGCCGTTGTTATTCCACTTTTATTTACTCTCTGGGGTTGGAAAAAGAAGAGCTTAGATTTCACTGGAGCAATTCTTGGTATTTAAAACGTTAAGATTTGGGACAGTTTTTGACATAATTTTCGACGTGGTTTTTGACGTCGTTTCTTATTTAATTTTTGACGCAAATACAATTAAGTGCACATATTTATACTAATTTTTGTATTAAAAAATAGAGTAAAAAATAAAGTAAATAACGACGTCAAAAGTTAAGTCAAAAACTGTCCCAATTCTTGAAAACGGTTTCGACCTAGTTTCTGATATCATTTGTAACATCCTTTTTGGATATCATCTTTTTAATTTCAATGTATACATGTATTATAATATTAAAACCATGTCAACTTAAAAAATGGTTCGTTGAAAGGTAGATAAGCGATTTTCAATGATTATATTTAAAATTTTTCACTTGAATTTTTGAATTCAAGGTCTCTTGATCGGTTTCATTCTCACACTGACAAGTTTTGCACACTTGGCGTGTCTGATAGCATTTTTTGTGAGTTCATCGAAAGCGACGAAATTCCGAGCGGCAAAGAAAAAGAAAATAGAATCTGAGTTTAAGGAAGGAGGTCAAAGAAATTGGATTCAGGTTTTATGCAATGGTGGTATGGCTTCGCAGTTAGCCTTACTTTATTTATTGGATGTAGGCTGCGGGGAACGTCCCATTGATTTCGTCAAAGACTATCGAAGCTCGTGGTTGTCTATGGGAATCTTAGGTAAAAATACTAGCCATCATATTTTTTACTCTTACTCACTTTCTGCTATTATAATTATACGGAAAAAGATGCTCCGTCTTTTTGATAGACGGATAATTAATTTTGAAAATTCTATAGGATCTCTGGCCTGCTGTAATGGAGATACTTGGGCTTCGGAATTTGGTACTGTCATTGGTAATTCCGATCCTTTTCTAATTACATCAAGGAAGCGAGTACCAAAAGGTAAATTTACTTACTCTAACATACTTTCTTTCATCGAAAATAAATGAAATCTGGAAAGTATCCAAGTTGAATATAATTTTAATAGGGGGGACATTTTTTTAGCTTGAAGTTTCCTGACGGTTGCAAAGTTCTGAACAGTTCCAAAGCATCATGAAATTTTTTACAGAAACTTGAAATTTGAGGTTGGATGAACGGATGATAAAGTTTATGATCTTCATTTATTATGAATTCTTCTTCTAAACGATTAAAAAAAAATTATGTTACAGGAACGAACGGTGGTGTTTCGTGGACCGGACTTTTAGTTTCTTTATTAGGTGGCTTAGTTGTTGGTTTAGCCCACTACTTGAGCCTGCTCTACACTGTAGATACGGCAGTTTTAGAATTAGCTGCTCCTCAATGGCCTATAATAATCGCTGGTGGTATCAGTGGACTTCTAGGTAGTATAGTTGATTCTATTCTCGGAGCCACACTTCAATACTCTGGTAAATAAAATTAAATTAATTAAACATCTACAGTATTGAAAAATAAATTAATTCATGTAACTACATTTTCTAATAATAAATATTTTAATTAGGTGTTGACGAGAAAGGATGCGTGGTTGAGAGACCCGGCAAAGGGGTAAGGCATATCTGTGGAAGGCAAATTTTAGATAATCATAGTGTTAATTTACTGTCAACAATAATAATGGCACTTAGTCTTCCTCGGATAGCAAATTTACTTTGGCCATAATTACTTAAATACGAAGCAGGTAACATAAGGCAGCTTTTCCTACAAGTTTAACATTACGAGAGAGACTAAAAACGTGATTGAGTTTATATTCCTGTTAAGTACTGGTAAAATTACTGAGAATAATCAAAATGAAATCACGAAAACAAGTATGTATGAAGATTTTTCTTTATGGGAAAATGTTTTCAGTAGAGTTATGAAAATGTATATATGCGAAATTGTTGTTAAGAGAGTACATAGGTTTATTTATTGTACGAGCAATTATAGTTACAGTCTTTATCTAATTTTTTATGTAGTATCTTAATGTATAAAGTATAATAATGTAAAAAGGTGTACCTAATACTATGTGAAAATATATTAAATAATTATTTTTAAATGAAAAATTATTTGAGTGGTACCTAAAATAGTTTTATTACGAATATTATACATTTTTCTATCTACGTTTTTTATTGTTATAATTAACATAAAATTCTATTGAGCCGCGAAGAGAATAGGTTTCATTAGATTTTATATTTACAAAAGATTCAGACAACTTTTACAAAATATCATGTTCACACATTTAAGTACTTTTATACTAATTTTAGTGATGTGACAAGTTAAGTGATGCGATTTTCCCCTATTTAAATTATATTTTAATATTTAATTACATGTCATTTGCCACGAACACCACATACAGAAGTCTTATTTTGTCTGATATGGTTTTGGATGTTAAGTAAAAAATAAGTAATTTCAATAAGCTTCATTGTTAAGCTTAAACATTTTAAAACAAATATCTTAAAGGTCCAGCAATTTTAAATAACAATTACACGTATGCCTGATGAAGATTGTATTTTTCCCCAAGTGGTACTTGATATTATGTCTTTCAGATCTATATTAAATAGGTATAATAATTTTTTTGAAGTTCCAGCAACAGTGCATTTTATTCATCTCTCGTCGATAGTCTGTGGAGGATTTTGGTCTTTTGGATCACAGCAGGGTGCAGATTCGTAGTCATACTTTTTCCTCTCCCGACACCGGACCTGCGGTTGAGCGGACATACTGAAACAGTCAACACCCCACAATGGACTCGACTCAACTAGCCATTGGCACGATACGGACAGAGATGTTAATTGGTTTCACGTGGACAGTTAGTTCATTACATCAAGACGATAGACACTTTTCCGTTGAACAAACAAGAGAAGAGATTTGTGATGCCGATGCAGGAGGTTTTGTCGCCAGGTAACGTTCAATAGTCCGCATTGCACCATTGGCGATCCATGCACAAACATCCAACTTTTGATTTTAGATTTAGATACTAAAAAAATACTTAGATTAAAGTTCAGTTATTAAAATTTTGTCAATTTTTTGTCAATAAATTTTTCAGTTTAGTTGATTATTTTACAATAAAAGAAATGCGAAACTAATATAAATTTTATTCTGTGCAGGCAACACAGGGGTGAAGACAGAAACAATGGTTTTTTTTCTGCATGAGGAAACAAGTCTTTTTCGAGAATAAAATATTACCGAGACGTTGGTCGTTGTTGTACAGGAAGCTGCCCGTTTCCTGACGAAGGCAGACGATTCCCACCTTCTTTTGAATTGAGTTATCACCTACAAAAATAGAATTATTCTTTACTTTTGACGTAAATTCTAATTTGGTGTCTTTTATATATCCATGAAAAGTTTTGCAAACTAAAGAAAAAGTTATCTTGCTTTGTGATCTCACCTCGCCATTGCAGAAGCAAAATAGAAATGCAACACACAGTCCCTGAAAGGAAACCATAAGGAAACATACATATCTCAGTATATTTAAACAATATTTTTTCAAATTATATTTTTAAATAAATACCTGAAAAGAAGCTGTAATAGCGGAAATAACTTCATATGCTTGTTCCCAAGGATGTCCTTTGGAAGGTCGAAAGGCGATGACAAGATAGTGGAGACCCAAAAGGGGAACTAAAAGCAGAGTTGCTCTGAAAACAGACAGTAATAATCAATTTCGTGCAAATAATGTAACTTAATTTGATAAATCACAACTTTTTTTGTGGAATAAAAGGATAATATTGAATACCTGAATGCTTGTAGCATTGCACGAGATGGTCGAGTTCCATGTGCAGGACCATCTCTGAGTTTTGTAACAAGAACGCGAACAATGTTACAGAGAAATACCAAATTGAGCAATGTAGAAACGCATACTGGATATATCAGGACATCCATATAATTTCCTGAATCAATCCAGCATCTGAAAAATAGTATTACATTTTGAAAAATTTTGAAACCACTTTTTTTACATTTATAAATTCTATGTACGAAAATTTGTAGTAGACAAATTTCACTGATTCTCAGCGACTCTTTTCTCACGATTTTAATCGCTGAGAAGTCAATAATAATAATAATAATAATAATAATAATAATTAATAAAAAGCATTCGATTTTAAATGCCAATCAGAAATCATGGTCTAATTTAAATTAATTATAATCAGGATGTGATTATACAATCTGAAGTGGATATTGAGATGACGCGTGGGTCACAGATATAGGAGATTCGATTTCTCCACAGAGGATCCATTAAATTTGCTTTGAGTAAAAGGGCTTTGGTGATGCTTTAGCCGCCATAGGAAGGACGTGATCTAATTATTTGTCCTCAGTTTTGATATCAGGCCTGCGGTGAGATTCTCAAACCTTCTATTATCTTTCAAATTCTCATGACATTCTGGCCTGAATATTTGAAAACTAATTATTGTTTTTTTTCAGAATAAATACAAAAAAAACTCACTGGGCTGTATCAGTTGGATCGTCGCTAATTGCTCTCAAAATAGAATATATGATGACGATAATTGCAGGAAGACTCCAGCCAAGACTCACCAACCATTTCACCAATTTATGTTCGCTCGTAAATGCACTTAAAAGCATTGTATGAAGATAAAATCCTTCACACAACATCCAGGAGTAATTCGTTATTAAAAAGTAATGAAGGACGACGTGGAGAAGTCGGCACATTATCTGAAAAAAGAGACATTTTTATATAGTATTTTTAATTGAGTAGTAATTATTAGGGATTAATTACTTTAATACTCACTCCATTGTATAAAAGACTATCAGGATTTTGAACCACAAATCCGTACCAAATTAACCATAATAAATTATTAACGGCGAAGGATGCGAAAAGGTTCATATGAAGAACAATTCTCGCACATCGTAGTGATCTGAAACGAATTTTATTTGATATTAATTGGAAAAATGGTATAGGACAAATTTATCCAAAAATTAATTCAGAATAACAATTTAAAATTCAGTTTAGATTTAAATATTGTGCAATTGTTTACCGAAAGTATGTGAGAATGCCGAGGGATAATAAAAGAGCAATTAACGATATGCCATATCCTACTTGGTAGATAATATTCAGATCTTGTTGCCACTGAAAAAAATACATACATGTTTAAGGACGAAAGACCCAATGCTCAAAATTCCGTTCACCCATTTTACTCAACGAAAATTAAAGATAAATATTTTTTCGCTCTGTAGCATTAATCTTTTTTCAAATGTAAGACTGCGTATAGAGCGAAAAAATATTTAGTTTCGATAGTTTTTGTATAAAACGAAGAATTCAAAATGCAACTTCAAAATTAAATATTTTCATTTTTCAGTAAATATTTGAATTGCATATTTTATCACTCTTTACGTATAATTCTGGTTGAAAATTTATTAATTCTACGAAGGGAAAAAATTCCAAATTTAATATTTGTTGAGTAAAATGAAGAAATCGAATTTTTCGATTAGAACTTTGCACCAACACCCTTAAGCGATTCTGCAGACAATTTTAGAGAAAAATTTGTTCTATTTTTCATTTTATTTTTGTCTAAAAAGCAATATAGAATGATATCTTAAAGGTAGGACAAAATTTATTCGATCATTCGTGCTTGCGATAGCTTTGTCGGAAAGGGAAAGAAATTACCCGTCCGAATAAAAAAGGATCAGACAATTTTTACTGGTTTCGAACAAAAAAGTTTTTGGGATGTTCTTTGCAGAAGACAAATGCCTTAAATTTCTTATTTGTTTTCTAGAATTTAGCTGAAATTTGCGAAATATGTAATATTACAGCTAAAGTTTGTTTCTGTCGATTCAATAATTTTGCAATAAAATTATATTATACTGCCATTATCTGATACTGCAGGCCACGAGCAAACGATCCATTAAAGTTTAGACTATGTATATAATTTGCGTTAATATCACCCAAAAATTGTTTCATAGAATGGGATGATATTATTTACAAGTTTACGATATGAGATGAATAAGAACATAGCATTGTTTTAATTCCAAGATTGTATCATTTTTATTAAAATATGCACATTTTAAAATTTTTTATAATTGGAAAATTACTTACGCTGAGGTCTTCGATATTAACGCAAGTTGTGTAATTGCTCCACACTTTTTGTGATTCAGGGTGTCGAAACCATGTACCATCTGGTTCACAATATTTGAAGGCCGTTACTGCAAAAAAAATGTATCATTATTTAAAATCTATTTCTAATCTAATTATACTTCTAGGATTCTATCATTTGAAGCAGTGTAAAGATAAAAAATTATCTTAATTTTTAAAATGAAAAATATTTTTTTTTTTTCAGAAAATATAAACTTTCTTCTGACGATATGTCTTCGCAGTTTCAGTTCTAAAGACGTAACATTTCTGTTGTGATTCTAATTTATAATATTTATCTAATATTCCATTTTATAATCTACTAATCAAGTAGATTGTTCTACTATTAATTTCCTATAATGATTTTCGCGTACAGTTTACGGGGTAATGACAATTATGTTATTACCATTGAACCAAATGATGATTGTTATTGTCCCCACGGAATATATCTAATGGATATTGAAGATTCATATTAAATTCCTAGTGATATAGTTATAGAAACGATAAATTTCTGGAATCACGTAAATTTAGCGGAATTAAAAATTTCCGAATTCCTGAAATTCCTGAAATTAAAAATTTCAAGAAATTTCAATTTTATAATCGATATTATTAATTTTGATCTTGAGGGCAATTTTCAAGTTTATATGAAGATCAATGCGATTTTAAATCTAGACAATAAAAAATCTATAGCCCCTGCAGAGAGGCAATCAAATTTACTTTGAAGTTCAATTTTAGTAGTCATATCGACCTTGAAACAAAGTTATGGAAATCTTAATATATTTCACGCTCTGAAAGACCTGAAAGATAACATTTTCATTTTTTAAATAATAATAATTGCACAGAATTTAAATTTCTTAATTTTAAAATTGTGTAAAACTGCTTTCCATTGCAATTTCTAATTATCATAATGTGAGAAAAGAGCACGCATGCGCAGACCAGACGACACACCTATGCCTATATGACCAACTGATTTCGTGTGATTCCTTGTTCAATCATCTGACATTAACACGATTAACACTTTTTTTTATCAAATTCGCAGTGAATTCACAAGTCAAATCTAAATTTGCTTTAAATTGCTCTTTCTTTGATTGTTTAATTGAAATTTTACAGTTAAAATTTTACTAAAAAACTATCAAACATGAACAAATGAACTGCCTTTTGGTAAGTATATTCTATATTTTTATTTTATACCTATGAGGCATTTAAATGATTTGTGTTATCCAATATATTAACCTGGAAACCAGTTAACCGGCTGACGTACAATTTCCTGAAACTTCCAAATTTTCCTCTGGTTTAAAACTTTCAAAACAACGAAAACTTTGAAAAATACATGAAATTGATGAAGCTTTACATTCCTACCCGCTTAAGTCATATCCATCATTTTCACGACAATCTAAAAACAACGCAAAATAAATCTAAGAGAGTATTTTTATAATTGTTTATTAAAATTTAGAGCCATTTTTATAAAGTTCTAAGCTGTTTATCTTGATGCTTTAGGTTTTCAAACTATGTACTTAGAACTGTAATAGATGTAATAGATGCTAGTATTTTGGTTTCTTCAATCTCTTCGTTGACATTGAAGCAATAGTGCGCGCCTTTGTTTGTTTTCTTTTATAGTTTTATCGTCATCGATTTAGATTGATTTAGTCATTTAGATGCCAATGAACAGTTTTTCGATTAAAAATTTAAAATATAAAAAGCAAAATCGTGTACAATTCTGGAACTTTTAGTCAAATCGTTCGTGTTAACGAAAGGATGAATCTGTTTGTCTTGTTATGATTGACTTTCTTCTATGATTGAATGTTTAATTTTAGAAAATTTAGTAAACAGCTTTTATCAAAGGAAAGTGCTTATCTTTATAGACAATTTTATGAATAATGTGCTTATTTTTATAACTTTGGTCATACGTTGTCAAAATTAGAATGAAATTAAAATAATGATTTTTAAACATAATTTAAACATAATTTAGTCTGTGGTGTTCGTCTTATTTTTAGTTATAAAAGCAATTTTTCACCAGCTGTGTATGACAGTAAAGTATTTCATTTTATAATTATAATTTAATTTAATTTATACAGTGCTAATTTTTGATACATTAATAAATTTTAATATTTTTTTTTAAATTAGGTAAATCTTAAGTTTCATAAAATAAGAGTGAATGTAAAACTGAGATTTATGTACTATTAATATTTCCATGTCCTAAAATTTCATCGTTCCTCGTCTTAAAAAAAAACAATTGCAATTTACAAGAATGTTTGTACGAAATCTAATGCCTAGTTTTTAATTATTAATTAAAGGTTTCCGTTGAAGACCAATTAGAAGACCACTTCAAAATTAATTAAACCATGGCGTTAGAAATACCGTATTTGGATGCAATCCAAAAAATACCGGGAGTATCTGCTAAGACAAAGTACCAATCGTTGAATCAAATCATCAAGGAGGTAGTCGAAAGTAGGAATGCGCCAGGTGATTTTGCTCTACAGACTTCGTATGGGTCACCTATTCCCGAAAGATTAAAACCACTAATTCAAATAGAAGTAGCAAAAGTATTAAAAAATACTGATGATGTCACCACAGCTTTAAAATCAGAAGACATGAGTATTGTGATGCGAGCGTTAAAAGCCAAATGGTTTTTCGATGGTAGTAATAAGACAGTAACAAATTTCTCGTATTTTTCGACACAAATTTTGTCGGAAGTGTCAATAAAGACACGAATTCTTATTATACAACGTTTATCTCAATACTTGGGCAAAGCAAAAGAATACCATCTTGCAAAGGAATTTTTTGCAGGTATTCGTACAACATACAACTTAAACCTAGCAATGCCTTTACTGACGGCCTGCGATGAAGATTACATTAGAGAAGTTGTAAAACACGAAAACGTGAATCTTCCTGTAAAAGTAGTTAAAAGATTATTTCCAAAGCATCCCGCACTTGTGACTTGGTACTTGAAATTGTTGTGCATAAACGAAGTTAACAAAAAACGCAATGTCCCACCTATATCGATATGGGACTATGTAAATCTTCTGCCAATTCTTGTAAAAAATTATTTAGAGGACTTTGTAGATATTGTAAAATCGTTTAAGAAACCGTTGAACATTAAATTAGAAAAAAAACGCTCTAAATCGTTCTTAAAACGTAAAGGTGTCGAGGCTTTGATTGAATTTCCAAAAAAATTTCTCCCACTATTACCACTAAAATTAGTTACAACGGAATTAAGCAAAGATCAGTTTCAACTCATGTTGAAAAATCTTTTTCCGAAAAACTCGGACAAGTTTAACATAACTAAGATGCTTGATTATCTTCAGTTTCAACCACAAGAAGTATGTTTATCAATGATCACTATAAATTTTAAGAATGTATACGGTGAAGATCTCGTCAATTATTTGCAACATTGGACACCGCAACTGCTTGTCATGTTACCAAAAAAAGAGCGAAACGATGTAGCTAGGAAGAAATTGGCTGAAGATCCAGATTTTCGCCTACATGAGCCTGAAACATGTTGGGTAGCTTATTTATCAACCCAAGAGTCGATTAAACTGATTAAGGCTGAAATTCATAAAACCAAGGAAGTGCATATCAGAGCACGCTTAGCTGTCATACTCATTTACACCTGCAAAGTCAATAAAAGTCAAAAGGATTTACTTCATGTATTGGAATTCCTTTCATCAAAACATCGCAATGAAATATCGCAATTTTGGTGGAATGTATACGAGAGCCTACTTAAATATTTTGAACTGGAAAAATTGAGTAAAGACCACTGGAAAATTTTATATGAGCTAATTCAAACATCTAATGTTAAAGATCAATTGATGGATCGTGCGACTATTTCACAAATGTTGCTCGAGAAATATGTTCATTACTGCCTTGATAATAATCTACCATTCGAAAAGGCAATGATTTTGTTGACAGAAATGAAAATTAAAAGTTGGAATGCTAAATTTAACATTTTTGTTAACAATCGAATATTTGAGAAACTTTGTTTAGAGAAATTTCTCGAAATTATTCCAAGCAAATTTCCGGAAGATCATCCAATATGGAAAAATAATAAAACCGATACAATTCAGCAGCTCACTGAGGCACTCTATAATTATAACGCAAGAATTGACCCAGCTGCAAAGGAAGGAAAAAGTAAAAGAAGAAAAAAGAAAAAGAAAGAGCAAGAAGAAAAATTATCAGAAAAAGAAAGATTAGAAAAAGAAATATTTGAAAAAAAAGAAAGAGGATTATTATCTCTAGAAGACTATCCGTGGCTATATATAGAAGTGGAAAGTATTATTCTCAAGAAAAAAATACCATGTGGAGAAGAAAACATAGCAACGTATAAAACTGATAAGATTAAACTGTTGCTTGAGAAACACGAACCCTCTCTGTATAATAGCTGGTTTCCAAAAACAACAAAAGAAACTATAGCCTGTGTCTATAATCAAGAAGGGTTAGATTTATTGAAGGAGAGCTCTGAGCATATTTTAGAAAGAAAGCAATTATACTTCGAAGATTGCTTAAAACATGTTCATCATCCTCTTACAAAAAAGTTTCTTAAGAAATGCATTTGGTACAATGATATTCCAATTGAATTTGTAAAAGCGGCTCTAACTGATACAAACAAAAAAAAAACCTGATGATGTTGGTTATTTTGCTTCAAGGTCCAGAGTTTGCTCAAATTATCGAACCCTTAGTTCCCGAGTCATTATCAAAAATCGATGCTACAAATGGAGATGCAAAACAAAAATTCCGCTTAATAAGCTCAATCCCACAATTAATTAATCAAATGAACCCTCCTCCTTCTTTGGAATTAGTTGGCAGGTTTTTAAAGGGAGATTATTTGTCTTTAGGATTGGTTTCCTTGATTAACGTCTCACGCCGAACATCTATCAACAAGGTAATGACCTTTGCGGAGGATTTAACAGATAAACCAGTTTCAGTCAAGAAACATGGTATCAGACTAATGTGTCTCGTGGCTCCAAATGCAAATTTGAATGAATTTTTGAAAAAAATGTGGAAGAAACATAAACAGATATCAATTCGGGATGTTGTTTTCAACCACACTTACAATTTTTTCAACGAAAATCCTTCCAAAGCAAATTGGCTATTGATGAAATCTTGCATAAAAGATCTCACCAAAAACGACGTTGAATGTTTCGAAAAGTTGGTGAAAATAGAAAACGTACCGAAAGAGTATGTCAAAGATTATTTCAAAGAAGGATTAACCAAAATCGAGAAGCTGGCAAAGGGAGGTTTAGAATTAGATGTATCACATGAATTAATTCACAGTTTTCTCGATGAAGCTTCCAAAGTCTGCGATTTTTTCACGGAAGATTATTGTCAAAGTTTAGTAAAAAAGTATGGAATTAATTGCCAGGCAGGTCGTTTGTATACTGTTCAAACTTTCCTGATTCCTGCTGAAGATAAACTTGAATCTAGACTGACATTTTTTTACAATTTGTTATCTGATGCTATATCCAAAAACTGGAATAAAACTGATCCAACGGATTTAAAATTTTATCCTATAAGGTTTTGCTTTACGGAAATTATCGAGGATATCGTTGGTTCGGAAGTGGAACTCGAAGTCGATCCACGAATAGTAGAAACTATGCAGTCTTTTTTCTCTTCTCTTCTGAAACCGATTGATGATGCGAATTCTTACTTAAAGTTAATTTTTGCAATTGAATTTAGAAAAGTTGAGTATGAAGGTAGGTTGTTTGGATTAGCCATCGGAAATAAAATGCGGTATTTGATGGAATCTTTCAATAGGGAAATGATAGTAGTTATTGCGGATGTGTTATTAAAGTTTTTAGTTCTGGCAAACTCTTCAGGCGAAAAAGATTTTATTGGCTGTGTAATAGAAGGGTTAACAGAGGTAGTTTCTGTGGACGCTTCTATTTTAGCTGCAATAATGCTCTCTAAGAGTTACAATTCGATTACTGATAAACGGTACAACACAATTGTAAAGAAATTGAAAGAAATCGATAATCCGACCATTGCTATCACTTTGAACAATCATTTTAATGATTATTCCTTCGGCACCACTATTAGTTGTATTCATGATAAATAAGTGTGTGATATTATAAGATATGAATGCGCGTGCAATCTTTTTTTACTACTTTTCAAAAACTTAAAGAATGTAATTCGCGAAGAGTATTTTATAAAATACTTATGTTATTTATTATTAATAGCGCACAAAGATAAAATAAAATACTTTCAATTAAATCTATCTGTAAGTAATTGCGAAGGGCTTTTTCAAGATTGATTAAGATATAAAATTGAACTTTTTATCTTGAAAGTTTCTTTCATAAATTACAATCTGTTATTTGTTATTAATTTTACTGTATCTCAATTGAAAGTTATATTTTTAAATTACACGATTAAAAAACCAATTAAATTATTGTTGGTGCTACTTCTTCGAGATTTCAATTTTGATTTGAGAACATGGAAATATTAATTTACAGCTTAAAGAATAGT
The DNA here is from genome assembly GCA_900474325.1 of Synergus umbraculus. Classification (NCBI taxonomy): domain Eukaryota; kingdom Metazoa; phylum Arthropoda; class Insecta; order Hymenoptera; family Cynipidae; genus Synergus; species Synergus umbraculus. Next base: position 176,589 of record UCOK01018764.1, on the reverse strand, counting down.
AAAATGATTGAGTCAAAGTTTGAGACGTTTAGTCTGACGATTTTTTTACATTTATTGTAATAAAAATATTTAAAATACATTCTCTGATGAGAATGTAAAAAAAAGTTTCCAAAACCCAAAATTTGTTTTTCTTGACTAGCAGGAATTTATTTAGCGTTGCCTAGGATTTTGAAGATATTAAGAGAATTGTTTTAAAATTTCCGAAAATTTCACGAGAATTATTTTCAATATTAATTTTAAAAATCTTTTAAGATCTATCTGTCTATAATAAAATTCTGCGAAATCTCTAAAATATACCTACATATAAAACCATAGATTTAAACGTGGCAACATTAACCCAATATTAAAATGAATATAATTTAATTACATAGATTATAATTTTTTATAGTTTGGAATTCAATTGCATGATAATTTAAATTTTAAAAATGAAGATTTTTATTGCACTGTAAATAATCACATTGGAAATATCTGAGGTCAATCCATCAGAAAATAATCTAAAGAATAGTGGATATCGCGGAATTGCCACGATAAGACGCGAGTGTATTTAAACTTGAGAAGAATGTACAAATTAATTAAAACTAAGTATGGAGTATTGCGAGGTCTCGTAAAGAAAAATATCCTAGGAGGGAATTATTTTTCTTTCAAAGGCATCCCATATGCAGAACCACCAGTGGGCCCATTACGATTTCAAGTAAGTTGTGAGAAGTAAAATCTTTATGTATAATAGAATAACATTGTTATACACATTCTTATTGCAGGAACATCTAATTATATGAAAACAAGTTTTTTGCTAAAATTAGTATAACTTATAAGTTTAATTGAGTTATTATTGTGAATAATTATTATTTATAGATCCTTAATTTGATAGTCACGAATAAATTGATTTGAATCTAAACTTTCAACAGGATTCCATACCATGGTCAAGGAAATGGGAAACCGAAAGAGAGGCAATTGAACATGGAAATATTTGTACTCAATTCGATAGAATGTCCAACAGTGTTGCTGGAAGTGATGATTGTCTCTACCTCAATGTTTATACAACGTCTTCTGAACCTGAAATTCCATTTCCAGTAATGGTGTGGATTCATGGAGGAGGCTTTATATTCGGTTCCGGCAATGATGACTTATATGGACCTGACTTTCTCATTAAAAAAGACGTGGTTCTTGTCACAATAAATTACAGAATCGATGTTTTAGGTACAACTCCAATTATCCTGGTTATTTTCGACATTATATTTTAATTCTTCATTTTTAAAAATTTTGATTATTAAAGTATGGTTTCATCATTTTTAAACTCTTTTTTTAACAATTGTATTTGTAGGCTTCCTTAATCTAGGCCTTGAAACAGCTCCAGGAAATCAGGGATTAAAGGATCAAGTTTTGGCCTTAAAATGGGTGAAGGAAAATATTTCGAATTTTGGTGGAGATCCAAATAATGTAACTGTATTTGGCGAAAGCGCTGGGGCAGCTTCAATTCATTATTTAACACAATCACCTCTAGCCGAAGGTATTAAGAAGCGTTTTTTGCGAAAAATTTAGTAGACACCTTGGTTTTCAAATCATATTGATTTTATTTTTTTTTAAGGTTTATTTCATAAAGCCATTGCCCAAAGTGGCGCAGCCATAAATCCATGGGCACAATGCGAAAATCCAAGCTTATATGCTTTTAAATTAGCATCCTTATTAGGATATGATTCTACCGATCCAGTGAAGGTTGTAGAATTTTTAAGGACTGTTGATTCTATAAAATTAGTTGAGACACAACAAAAAACTATAACGAAAGCAGTACGTAATTTATGAAAATTGAATTGAGAAAAAATGGTACTTTATACTTAGGCCTTGTCTAGAATGATGTATTGAATTCAATTTACATTATATTCTAATTTTTAGGAGAGACTTAAATTCCAATTTACAAGTGGACCTTCAGTGGATAGTAAATCGAAAACTCCCTTTTTAACACATCCACTAACATTTGATAATCTTACTGAAGTTAAGGTTCCATTTCTTATTGGGCACAATTCTCGGGAAGGTCTTATGTTCCTCGCGAGTAAGAAAAACTTACTATTTCAAAAACATTCAAAAGCTAATTATATAATTTAAATATACTTTTCATGTAATAGCCATGAAGGAAGAGATTTTCCAAGTGTATCATTCTAATTTCGCTGAGTACTTACATCCAAATTTTTCTAACTGGTTAATGAAAAAGAATATAACGCCAGAAAATTTGAGATTCTTATACTTTGGCGATAGTCCAATAAGTTCCGAAACAGCTGAAGCTTATGTTGATTTAAATGGCGACGCACACTTTATATGTGGAATTAATGAAGTTGTAAAAATTCAAGCGCGTCAAAACAGTCATACTTATATGTATCAATTTTCTTATGATCCTGGCACTTCATTTATGAAGAAAGTTACGAACATTGATCTACCAGGTAATACAATTTTTATATATTATATTTTTTTTACTAAGTTAACAAAAATATATTTTTTTTTTCAGGCACATGTCATTTTGATGAAATTCCATACATATTCCATGCTGCCGTGTTCGATATGTTGGGTCTAGAATCACCGACAACAAATGCATCTCAAAGAAAAATAATGGAAAGATTTACAAAAATGTGGACTGATTTTGCTAAAACAGGGTAACAATAAAATAAATAAAACAATTTACAAAATACATTAATTTTCATATGTGTTAATCAAATAATCTAAATTCTTTAACTTTTTTTTTAAGAAATCCAACGCCTAGTAAGTCAGAGTTGATTCCTGTTATTTGGGAGCCTGTAGATAATAAAATTAAATTTCGATACCTGAATATAAACGAAAATATTCAAATGGAGTCATGTCTAAATTATGAAGAGCGACTTGTTACTCGAAGAAAACTTCGGAATAAACTTTAAGGATGGAAATATTTCCTTAAGTAATTATAATTGTTAATTAATTAAGTAATTAGTTGTTAGAAAATTTTTTAAGGGGGTAATGACTTGTTTTATTGGGAATTTTTATATTTGTATAACCAAACATAAAATAAAAAATTGTTGTTATATAAAAGAGGCATTTCTGTTTAAAATTTCCTAAAATTCTTTTAAAACCAAGTGCTTTTTAATCTTATCATAAAGCATTACATGCAATATTTTGAATCATTTTTACAATGACATGACTTACATGATGGATCGAATCCAGTGATAAAACTAGGGCAGTTTGTGTAGGCTGTTTTTCCTGCAGGAGTTGCAGGCCAACAGGACCATCCATCAAATATTGCAGGACAATAGGGTTCTGAAAAATAAAATAATAAAATAATTACAATTTTTAAAGAATAACATTGATATTTCAAGTTATCTTCTAGATGATAAGGTGATTGCCGAAATGAAATAATCATTCCTGGATAATGTTTGGAAAGAAATGTTGATTACATCAATTTTATTCAAGGATTTGTTATTATGGATTTTTAAAATTTGTTTTTCTTGCAATTGTCTTACAATGACATTTCAATGTTATGTCTTGATAGATCGAGTCGGATCGCACTCTAAAATAATGTAAAGATTGACGTGAGATAAATATTAGTAATTCGTAGGAGATTCTCAAATTCTCAATAGCACGAATATGTATCATCTAATATTTCAGCAAGTCATCCAACGGTATCTATTCGCATGTATATAAAAGGCTGATGCTATTGATTTCGATTCATAAATGTTTAGCACATAATCATTTCTATTTGATCGTATAAAATTTTCTTTAAAAATTCTAGTAAATTGACATTGGAAGCTGTTGAGAAAATGATTCTTCCTCGAAATTTATTGTTAAATTTATTTATAATATACTTTGTTAGTTTAGAAAATGACGCATACAGAATACTCGGAGTTTTTCCACTCCATGTTAAAAGTCACAATTACATGATCGAAAGTGTTATGAAAAGTTTGGCTAACCGAGGACATCAAGTGGACGTTATTACGCACTTTAAATTAAAAAATCCGCCGAAAAATTATCGAACAATTATTGATTTGGCTGGGACAAGAGAACAAGTCGTGAATAATGTCACAATGGAAAAGATTACTGAATATAATGAAGGTGCAAAGTTTTTCGCCAAAGTGATTTATTTTGGTGGAAATGTTGTTTGCAAAATGATGTCATTGGATAAAATGCAAAAGCTAATTAGGAAACCACCAAACGATCCTCCCTACGATTTAGTAATTACAGAGGTAATTATCATATATCTATAATTATAAATATCATTGTAATTGTCTCAAGAAATTTCTGTATTAATATAAAAATATTTTAATATTTTAACAGGCTAGTTCAGCAAATTGTTACTTTGGACTGGGTTACGTACTAAAAGTTCCTGTAATAGGTATTTCTACTACATTAGAAATGCCATGGACTGGTGTGCCTATTGGAAATCCACCCTCTACAGCTTTTGCTCCTAATATAATCTTGGGGAAGGAAGATATTTCGACATTTTGGGATCGATTACAAAATACATTAACACATCATATTTACAAAAATAAATTTTTCTGGTATACAGAGAAGGATCAAAACGAAATGATGAGAAAATATTTAAGTCCAGATATCCCAAGCATAAGGGAAATTGAGAAAAGTGTGGCTTTAATATTTGTTAACTCTCATCATACTATATATGGTGTACGACCAACGACTCCAGCCCTCGTTGAAATTGGTGGAATACATATTGAAGGAGATGAAACGAAATTTACTCCTGTAATTATTATTTTTGTCTAAGCTTGAATTAGAAAGTTCAACATTTTATACAATATACGACGTCTTATAAAATTCTAGGAACTAAAGACTTGGATGGATGAAAGTGTTGATGGAGTCATTTATTTTACTTTTGGTTCGATGGTGCTTATAGAAACTCTTCCAAAAGAAACATTATTATCAATTTATGCTTCCTTTACAAAAATAGCACCGGTCAGAGTGCTCATGAAAATTGCTGATAAAGATAAACTTCCACCAGGTTTACCTAAAAATGTACTGACTTCGCCTTGGATACCACAGATTCCTGTTTTGAGTAAGGAATTAAAATTCATTATATTTTCATGTAAAAATGAGAATAGGACAGCCTAAAATTGTGTTTTTATGATTTGTACACTTTCTATCAATTTAAGGATCACTTTTAAGGATGTTGCAGCTAAGTTTTCATCTAAAAATCTGATTTCTACATTTTACTCAACAAATATTTAATTTGGAATTTTTTCCCCCTGTAGAATTAATCAATTATTAACTAGAATTATGCATACATAGCGAGATAATATCTAATTAAGATACTTTTTAAGTAAAATGAAAATATTAAATTTGGAAGTTAGATTTTAAATTCTTCGTTTTATGCAAAAAGTATCGAAACTAAATATTTTTTCAGTCTGTACGCAGTCTTCTTTTTGAAAAAATATTAGTGCTCCAGAGCAAAAAAATATCTATCTATAATTTTTGTTGAGTAAATTGGAGAATGGAATTTTAAGCTTAACATGTGGGTTCAACGCCCTTAAGAGCTCTTTATACTATGTACATATAAAAAATGATATAACATGTAATTGTTTATATTCTCATATAAATTGAAACTTTTTTTATTCTAGGTCATAATAATACACGACTTTTTATAACACATGGTGGACTAAACAGTATTCAAGAGGCACTTTATCATGGAATACCCATGATTGGATTTCCTTTATTTTCTGATCAGTTTCTAAATGTGGATATTTTTACGAAGAAAAATATGATGTTAAAAATGGACTACCGTAAAATATCTGAAAAATCTTTAGACGAAGCAATAAATGCTACTCTTTATGACCCGAAGTATAGGCAAGTCTTAATTATAATTTTAGTGACTAATTATTAACTGAAAAATAACTTTTCTATACTTTTAAAAATTCGTTTACACAATTTCGAAAAGTAAAAATACGTTTTTAAATTTTCTAATAATTATAGGGAAGCTGCAATACGCGAATCTCGTCTGTTTCGAGATCGTCCAATGAAAGCAAGGGATACAGCAACTTTTTGGGTGGAATACGTCATTAGGAATGGGGCGAATACTTTACGATCACCTGTAGTCGATTTGCAGTGGTGGCAAGTTGAACTCCTTGACGTTTATGGATTCATAATCCTGTGTATATTTATAATAATCTATTTAGCTGTACTTATAGTTAAGTCTATTGTAAAAATAATTTGTAAGGTTTTAAGAACTCGTCAAATTCACAAGAAATCAGATTAATTTTATATTAAAATGATTACACCATATTACACCTGAAATTTTACGTAATTTTTACAATTGCATTCTCTAAACTTTTTTAAAAATTTGTTCAAATTTCATGATATTCTTTAAAATTCCACGAAATAATCATAAAAATCTCTTGTAGTTCCTTTAAATTCCAAGGAAGCCTCGTAAATTTTCTAAAATTCTGTAAATAAAATATGACAGCTTCTCATATGTCCCTGAAATTTCTCGTATAAAATATCTAAAAATTCAGAAAATTCGAAAAAAACCGGCAAATAGCTGAAGATGTTAATTCATTTTGAAAATTTATACTTTGTTCTCAGACTAATTAATTTATAACATATTATAGATTTTTGCATATTATGTAAGAGTTCAATACTTAAAATGCATTAATTAGTAGTAATAATAATAAATTTTGCAGTGTTTTTCATGAGAAATGTTAAATTATTATGAATAAGTGCACATCACACTCTGGGTTTAAGGAAATATTTTCATTCCATCTAGATAAAAAAATGGGAAATAACATGTGCTTAAACGCAGAAAAGACCAATATCTACCAAACCATGCAATATTATGACAGTCGTTCATTATTCAATGTCATGAGATAGTATAAATAAAGCGTCATATAAAATACAGACATAATCGATCTTGATCCAAAAGTTTTCAATTACTCATAATAAAATTCTTCTGATTCGTACCCAAATTACTTGTAGTATTCTTGTAAACTCACAAAGAAAATGATTCTTTCTGAAAATCTATTGCTGAATTTATTCATAATATATTTTGTTTGTTTAGAAAATGACGCATACAGAATACTCGGAGTTTTTCCATTCCATTTAAAAAGCCACAATTATATGATTGAAAGTGTTATGAAAAGTTTGGCTAACCGAGGACATCAAGTGGACGTTATTACGCACTTTAAATTAAAACATCCACCGAAAAATTATCGTACAATTATTGATTTGGCTGGGACAAGAGAACAATTAGTCAATAATATTACAGTGGAAAATGTGCATATTTTTAATTCACAGGATATGATCAAGAAAACATCTATTTTTGGAAATGATCTTTGTGAGTTAATGTCTTTGGATGAGATGCAAAAGTTAATTCGGAAACCACCAAACGATCCTCCCTACGATTTAATAATTATAGAGGTAAGAGTTCATTATTAACTCGTAATCATTGTAATTATTTTAAACGATTTCTGTTTTATTATGAAGATCTTATTATATTTTAACAGGCTTGTTCAGCGAATTGTTACTTTGGCCTGGGTTACGTACTAAAAGTGCCTGTAATAGGTATTTCTACTACATCAGAATATCCATGGATTGGTGTGCCTATTGGAAATCCACCCTCTACAGCTTTTGTTCCTAATATAGTCTTGGGAAAGGAAGATATTTCGACATTTTGGGATCGATTACAAAATACATTAACACATCATATTTACAAAAATAAATTTTTCTGGTATACAGAGAAGGAACAAAACGAAATCATGAGAAAATATTTAAGTCCAGATATTCCAAGCATAAGGGAAATTGAGAAAAGTGTGGCTTTAATATTTGTTAACTCTTATCATACTATATATAGTGTACGACCAACGACTCCAGCCCTCGTTGAAATTGGTGGAATACATATTGAAGGAGATGAAACGAAATTTACTCCTGTAATTATTATTTTTGTCTAAGCTTGAATTAGAAAGTTCAACATTTTATACAATATACGACGTCTTATAAAATTCTAGGAACTAAAGACTTGGATGGATGAAAGTTTTGATGGAGTCATTTATTTTACTTTTGGTTCGATGGTGCTTATAGAAACTCTTCCAAAAGAAACATTATTATCAATTTATGCTTCCTTTACAAAAATAGCACCGGTCAGAGTGCTCATGAAAATTGCTGATAAAGATAAACTTCCACCAGGTTTACCTAAAAATGTACTGACTTCGCCTTGGATACCACAGATTCCTGTTTTGAGTGAGATTACGTTTTACTGAAATTAAAAATTCCCGAAGTTTTGGAAATAAATTTTTAACAAAAATATCGGGAATTTCAAGTTTCGGTATTATTATTTTCTTTCGGCAATTTTCTATTTCGTAAATCTTTATTTTTCTGACATTTTAAATTTCTATTATTTTAAATTTCGGTAAATTTATGTGACCCCGTATGCTTAAATATTTTTTTTTAAATTTAAGGTCATAATAATACACGACTTTTTATAACACATGGTGGACTAAACAGTATTCAAGAGGCACTTTATCATGGAGTACCCATGATTGGATTTCCTTTATTATCTGATCAGTTTCTAAATGTGGATATTTTTACGAAGAAAAATATGATGTTAAAAATGGACGACCGTAATATATCTGAAACATCTTTAGATGAAGCAATAAATGCTACTCTTTATGACCCGAAGTATAGGCAAGTCTTAATTATAATTTTAGTGACTAATTATTAACTGAAAAATAACTTTTCTATACTTTTAAAAATTCGTTTACACAATTTCGAAAAGTAAAAATACGTTTTTAAATTTTCTAATAATTATAGGGAAGCTGTAAAACGCGAATCTCGTCTATTTCGAGATCGTCCAATGAAAGCAAGGGATACAGCTATTTTTTGGGTGGAATACGTCATTAGGAATGGGGCGAATACTTTACGATCATCTGCAGTCGATTTACACTGGTGGCAAGTTGAACTCCTTGACGTTTATGGATTCATAATCCTGTGTACATTTATAATAATCTATGTAGCTATACTTATGGTTAAGACTATTGCAAGAATAATTTGTAAAGTTTTAAGATTTCCTCAAAATCATCAAAAATCCGATTAATTTTATTAAAAGGGTTATTCCTATCTCAAACGAGAATTTTTATAATCTTTTTTGGTATCGTTTGTTCTTTAAGGGTGTTGGAGCCAAGTTCTAATCTAAAAATTCGATTTCTTCATTTTACTCTACAAATATTAAATTTGGAATTTTTTCCCTCTGTAGAATTAATCAATGTTTAATAAGAATTATGCCCACAGAGCGAGAAAAAATCGAATTCAAATATTTTTTAATAAAATGAAAATATTGAATTTTGAAGTTATATTTTGAATTCTTCCTTTTATGCAAAATGTATCGAAATTAAATATTTTTTCGCTCTGTATGCAGTTTTATAATTGAAAATAGATTAGCGTTACAGAGCGAAAATATATTTTTCTATAATTTTCGTTGAGTAAAATGGAGAATAGAATTTTGAGCTTAACACTTGGGTCCAACACCCTTAAGGTGTCTTCAACATATATTATCGACTTGAAATTGTTCCTTTTCTTCCAAGAATCAAACAAAAAGACAAAAAAGATTAGTTGGTTCTGTCACAGTGCCGACGCAGCTCATTTTTTGCAGGCATGGATTTACGATATAACCGGGTTTTAGGGGGGCTGGGGGTGGACCGCAATTTTTTCTTCTGCTTTTTGTTTATCTCAAAGAAAAATAATGTTTTCCTTCCACATCATTAATAGGTATATGTAAATTCGTTTAACATTACTTAATCTTTGTAAATTGAATTTTCAAGCTATTCTTAGATCAGAACCAAAAACATCATCTTTCCAATCAGTTTTGCTTATATAAAATTTTATGCATGGCATCTATACTGGCTGCATCGCCCCTGGTTCTGTAACATTTTTTTATCATGTTGCTAACTGATAGTGTATTAACAGACTGTGAAGTATTTAGATAAGAGCAAGACGTATAGCACATAAAGTTCTCAAATAATCATATTAGGTCTCTATTTCATTGGTCAGAGTCGCAGGGTAGAGGGGGAGAGAACAGGGACGATTTATAGATTTATTTTTATCATTAGAAATTTTGAATCATGTATTTTGGTTGCGTGTACTAGCCACCCCCTAAATCCGCTACTAGGGGTGGGGTCTACTAGTTGTGCAGCTCTTATGAGGGTTGAGTTAAAATATTATTACATTAATGTTTGAATTTTGAGGATGAAGACCTTGCTCAGTACTCTTATTAAAATCTACAAACATCAGTCACATGTGCCGTTCATGCGTCTCATACAAAAAGTTGCCTTGAGATCGTTAAAGTATAGTTATCAACATCATCGCCTACGAACGCGTACGGTTAACGATTCAGCGATAAAAAAATCGTACAATTTTGCATAAAAGTATTTACTATATTTTATAAAAGTGTTATCAGCGACATCTCAGTAAAAAATGAGAAATTTTCATTGTTTTTCATTGTTCGTAATTTTCTTGGCTATTGTTGGAAGTGATGGATATAGAATTCTGGCAGTTTTTCCCTTTGAATCAAAGAGTCATAACATATTTTTAGAAAGTGTTGCAAAAGGATTAGCAAATCGAGGACATCAGGTTGATGTTGTTTCTCACTTTAAAATGAAAAATGCACCCAAAAATTACAGGACAATCATTGACTTGAATGGAACGAGGCCACATTTGGTAAATAATTTCACTATTGAGTTCGCTTCTAAATTAGGCGGCGATATTGTTTTTTTCATTGCCAATACATACGGAAATGAAGTTTGCAAACTGATGTCTCTTGATGAGATGCAGCAAATTATTAAAAATCCTCCCAAGGATCCTCCATACGATATTGTCATTACTGAGGTATGTCTTTTCATCTTTCTTAAAATGATCTTCTTATTAATATTATTAGAATTAAAACAAACTGAATTTGTTCTAGGCGTTTGGGGCGAATTGTTTTATGGGATTAGGACATATTCTAAAAGTGCCCGTAATAACAGTTGCCACAACTTTGGAATATTCATGGATCAGTGATGCAACAAAAAATCCGGATTCGACAGCTTTTGCCCCAAATGTATTAACGGATTTAGCTCAAATTTCCACTTTTTGGGAGCGATTGGAGAATGAATTTGTAACTCAATATAGCAAATATAAATTTTATACTTATACTGAAAAAGCTCAAACCGACATGATGAGGAAATATTTGAGTCCGGATATACCAAATATTAGAGAAGTTGAAAGAAGTGTTTCTCTGACTTTGATTAATTCGTTTCATAGTTTATTTGGTGTAAGAATCAGAACTCCAGCTTTTGTTGACATCGCTGGAGTACATATTGAAGATAACGATGAGAAATTACCTGCAGTAAGTCGGTCAAGTTTCTAAAATTATAGAAATATATTTACCGGATTAAAAAAATGGTAAAAGTTCCAAGAACTTGAAACTTAGTGACAAACGCATGATTATCGTGATTTCTCTCTTTTTTTAAAGGATCTTCAAAAGTGGATGGACGAGAGTAAACATGGTGTAGTTTATTTCACACTTGGATCAATGGTGCTTATAGAAACTCTTCCAAAGGAAACTCTTCTTTCTATCTACGCATCCTTTTCCAAACTAGCACCCATAAGAGTGCTTATGAAAATTCCAGATAAAAGAAAATTACCCCCGGGACTGCCAAAGAATGTACTCACTTCCAAATGGGCTCCTCAAATTCCAGTTTTGAGTAAGATGAAATCATTTTTTCAGAAGTTATAATGTGTCTCCATTTGTGAAATACGAAATTAAGATTTAATAATTGTGGAAAAGTACTTGTTTCCATAACTGTAAAAAAACATTTGTTTTCCAGGTCATAATAACACTCTATTGTTTATGAGTCACGGTGGACTTTTAGGAATTGAAGAGGCAATTTACTATGGGGTCCCCTTAATTGGATTTCCGATATATGGTGATCAATTTTCGAATGTGCGCCTTCTTGTTAAAAAAAATATGGCTGTTTCGATGGATTACAGAAAGATAACAGAACAGACTTTGGACGAAGCACTTAATGAAGTTCTCAAAAATCCTCTCTACAGGTAAAGATAAAAAATATGACTTCTAAACTAATGTCAATTGTGTGCACGAAAAAAATATATTAAGAGTTTTATAATAAATTCCAGGGAGTCTGCAAAACTTGAATCTCGACGTTTTCGGGATCGACCTATGACTGCAAAAGATACAATGAATTTTTGGGTGGAATACATAGTCAGGAATGGACCAAATGTACTACGATCACGTGCTATTGATTTGTATTGGTGGCAGGTAGCACTTTTGGATGTATATGGATTTATACTGTTCTGTTTTATCACATTAATCTATCTCATTTTATTGATTCTCAAGTATGCGTTACGGATATTATTCAAAAGATGGAGACATCCACAAGTTCATAAGAAGAAAGAATAATGAGATTATCATGTATTATCATGAAAATATAATGAATATCAATGTTTTGTTAAGATAATTTATCTACTACTTAATTCCTGTGAAATTACATAATCACTTTGATTTCACTTTCACATGAATTCAATCTCACCTCTTTTCAGTTCTTTGTTAAAATCCACAGCAGATGTCAGTTTTGTAATCCGTTTTGGATTTTGAGAAAAAAGTCAAGCAAGGTGAACATGAATTTACATAAAAGTGAAATCAAAGTGAAATGCAGTTAAATAATTGCCTCCTTTATTACAGACGTTCAGTATCTTGACAGAAACGGATTAATTATATAGACTTATTGATACCAGTGTTCTTATAGATACTAGTCATACTTATAGATACTAGTCATCTTATTAAACTTTAATATCGGAGAAAAAAGACCTTGTTATTATAAAACTGCATCAGTTTTTCCTTGTATTTAGTGACAGATGCATTTCTCGTTCCTCGTTCTATTATTACTAACGCTCGGATTTTTTCCTTCATTTTTTGCGCGCATTTTTATTGCGAAAAATGTATTTTATGTATTTTTATTTATTCATTTATCTCACTATATTTGGAGGAAGTGCAGCATACAGAATTTTATCAGTTTTTCCTTTTAATTCGAGAAGTCACAATAACGTTTTTGAAGGCGTAACAAAAGGATTGGCTAAACGAGGACATCGGGTCGACGTTGTATCGCATTTTGAAATGAAAAATCCTCCAAAGAACTACAAGACAATTATCAATTTAGCTGGAACTAGAAGAGATATTGTGAATAATTTCACAATTGATTTTGCCTCTCAATTAGAAGGTGACCTCGTCGGTTTAATTTCCAAATATTACGGAAATGAACTCTGTGAGTTATTGGGCCTTGAAAAAATGCAGCAACTTATTAAAAATCCACCAAAAGATCCTCCATATGATATTTTAATTGTTGAGGTTTGTATTATAATTTATGATACAGGTAATTAGGTTTACTTTGCTTTCATAAAGAATTATACATATTTTTGTTGCAGGCATTTACAGCAAACTGTTTCATTGGATTAGGACACGTATTTAAAGTGCCAGTAATAACAGTATCTTCTTTATTGGAATTTTCATGGACAAGTGATATTATTGCAAATCCAGATTCCACAGCTTTTGCCCCAAATGTGCTGATGGATTCTGCTGAGGTTTCTACTTTTTGGGAACGATTAGAAAATACAATTGTAACTCAAGTTAGCAAGTACAAATTTTTCATGTATACAGGAGAATCCCAAACTCAAGCAATGAGGAAATATTTGTGTCCAGATATGCCAAATATTAGAGAAGTAGAGAGAAATACAGCTCTATCTTTTATTAATTCCTTTCATAGTTTATTTGGCATTAGAATCAGGAGTCCTGCTTTAATTGACATCGCAGGAATTCACGTTGAAGATCCTGATATAACAATATCGCCGGTAAGAATTAAGCAGAAAACATTCTGGTATTTTCAACAATTGCCAATTAATATTAATTTTGTCTCTTACTGCTGAAGAAACTTGAAAAATGGATGGATGAGAGTAAAGACGGAGTAGTTTATTTCACTTTGGGTTCCATGGTTATAATTGAAACTCTTCCAAAAGAAACTCTTCTCGCTATTTATTCATCTTTTGCCAAAATAGCACCAGTTAGAGTGCTCATGAAAATTGTAAATGCAGAAAAACTTCCACCTGGTCTTCCCAGCAATGTACTCACTTCTAAATGGATACCACAACTTCAAGTCTTAAGTAAGTCTTACTAATTTATAGACAAATTGATTGGTAACATTTTTAATGTCATTTGTTACTTTTTTAGTAATGATTAGTAGGAATATTTACTAAGGAAATCTGAGTCAGACTTATAGAGTAGATAATAATCATGAGATATTTTTTTCTTTTTATAGGGCACAACAATACAAAATTATTTATGACACATGGCGGTTTAATATCGACACAAGAGGCGCTTTATTATGGTATTCCTTTGATCGGAATTCCGTTATATGGTGATCAATTTTCCAATATACGAATTTTTGTAAAAAAGAATATGGCACTTAGATTGGATCATAAAAAAATAACAGAAAAGTCTTTGGACAGTATATTAAATGCTGTTCTGAATAATCCTTTATACAGGTAATGATCTACGATTGTTATTTTGTCGAATTAACAAATTAGTACTTAAAATTTTTAATTTAATTCTTTAATTAATTGCAGGGAGTCTGCAAAGTATGAATCTAGACTATTTCGAGACCGTCCAATGACTGCGACCGAGACTGTCAATTTTTGGGTTGAGTATATTGTGAGGAATGGACCAAATGCTGTAAGATCTCCAGCTTTGGATTTATACTGGTGGCAATTAGCTCTACTAGATGTATACGGATTCCTATTATTGTGTGGATTTATGATAATTTATTTTATTTTATTTATTACCAAGTTTGTACTTCGTCGACTGGTATTGCATATTTCTCAAGACCTTAAAAGGAAAAAGGATTAAATTTGTATGCAGTATTCTAATTAATTGAACTTTTTAAATAAAGATCATTCTTACAAACTCAGGAATTCAATTTAATTATTCGTAATTAAATTTATTCCTTTGTCTTAACTGACAAAGGTATATCTTGGATTCTCCTATATATTTCAGATTAGATTAAGCACAATTTTAATCATCAAAGTATTATTAATATAATCATAAATTTGCATTTGCTGACTGTTAATTTTTTTCCACAACATCTTACGCAATTGAAAAACTAAAAATTAAAATGCGATTTTAATTTTTGACAAGTGTTATTGAAAGGATATATTACGCCCTTTTATTATATTATATTGTTATTATATTCTTCTATTTTCATAAACAAATTACTGAATTAAATGTTTATTTAAGTTTTTATATCAATAGTACATGTTGGATTTTTATAGAAATAAGTCTATCGAAGCATGACTTACAATCTTGGGGCCCTTGAGAAATACTCCATATTTTAGATTAGATGAACCACAATCTTAATCACCAGAGTATTATTAATATAATCATAAATATGCATTCGCTGAATTCATTCTTTTCCCTCAACATTTTACGCAAATGAAAAATTAAAAGAACAGTATATCGTGAGTTTCGCATAAGAAGACAGAATTGTAATAGAATAACGACTAAAATTCTTCTTTAATAGAATTGTGAAAAAATTTGTATTAAATATCAAAGAAAAGTTTCTACTTTTCGTGAAAAATGAATTTTCAATATCAGTTATTAGTAATCTGCTTTGTTATATTCGGAAGCGATGCATATCGAATTTTAGCAATATTTCCCATCAGTTCTAGAAGTCACAACAACATGGATGAAGGAATAGCTAAGGGATTAGCAAAACGAGGACACCAAGTAGATGTTGTCTCATATTTTAAGATGAAAAATCCACCAAAAAATTACAAGATAATAATTAAATTGGGAGGAACAGAGAAGACTTTAGTAAATAATATGTCAGTTGAATATACAAATCAACTTCAAACTAATACTATGGAACTGCTTTCTACAAGATATGGAAATGACTTGTGCCAGATTTTGGCTCTTGAAGAGATGCAGAAACTTATTAAAAATCCACCAAAGGATCCTCCATATGATGTTTTAATTACTGAGGTTTGTTATTTATCTAAATGTGTGGTTTCCCATATAGTTTCCTACATAATTCTGATTAATTTCCTAGGTAGGAAACTATATGGGAAACCACAACGGAAACTGTATGGGATTTTTCCTATATGGGATTTTTCAATAGGAATGTTTTCAGGCAAATTTTTATTTTACAAAAAAATTCCTACACTGAGAAAAAAATACTCGGAAATCAATAGAAATACTTTTGAATCAATAAATCTCTTCCAAAAGCAGATATTTTATTGATTCAAATGTATATACTTTAAAATGTATAATATCACAATTGTATGGAAATGATTAATTCTTTTTTCATTAAAAAATCATTTGAATCAATAAAATATCTGCTTTTGGAAGAGATTTATTGATTTCCGAGTATTTTTTTCTCAGTGTATATGGCATTTAATGTTAATTTTAAAAAAATGTGGTTTTAGTCTTTAGCAGTTAACTGTATCTTTGGATTGGGATACGTTTTGAAATTGCCTGTAATAACAGCTTCTGCATGTTTGGAATTACCTTGGGTGAGTGATGCTGTCGGGAATCCTTATTCGACAGCTTTCGCCCCAAATTTTTTTACATATAAAGCTGAGATTCTCACGTTTTGGGATCGATTGCATAATACAATCGTTACCTATCAAAGCAAATACCAATTTTACAAATATACAGGGGAAGTACAAACTGAGATAATGAGAAAATACTTGAGTCCGAATATTCCTCATATCAGAGAAATCGAAAGAAATGTGGCTTTAACTTTCGTAAATTCTTATCACAGTCTACATGGTATAAGAATTAGGAGTCCAGCTCTGATAGATATCGGTGGAATACATATTGAAGATAATGACAGTGAAATGTCTCATGTATAGTATATTTCCATATATTATTATTTAAATTTGATTATCTATACACAGCCACTATTCATTGAAATTAACTTTACTTCTTGATTTAATATTTTAAGGATCTTCAAAAGTGGATGGACGAGAGAAAAGATGGAGTAGTTCTTTTCACTTTAGGCTCGATGGTTTTAATAGAAACTTTGCCAAAGGAAACTCTTCTTTCTATTTATGCATCTTTCGCAAAACTAGCACCCATAAGGGTGCTTATGAAAATTGCAGATAAAGGAAAACTACCTCCGGGTCTGCCAAAGAATGTTCTTACTTCAAGCTGGATTCCACAAATTGCAGTTTTGAGTGTGTTATTACTAATTATTTATTAATAGATTTGAAGTTTGATACTCTCTAAACTTGAATCAGTGAAATTTAACAGATTACCAGTCAAATTCCAATGATTTTCAGTGACTCTTTTCTCATGATTTTAATTAGTGAAAAGTCACTGAAAATCAGTGGAATTCGACTGATTCAATTTTAGACAGTTTTCACTTGAATTCCAGATCATCTCCAGATTTTTAAAAAGATTTGCTGTTTTCAGAACACAATAACACACGGTTATTTATGACGCATGGAGGTTTGATGTCAATACAAGAAGCAATATATTACGGTGTACCTCTTATAGGATTGCCACTATTTGCTGATCAAATAACCAATGTAAAATACGTGGTTAAAAAGAATATGTCTCTTCTCCTAGATCATAGAAAAATAACAGAAAAGTCTTTAGACGAAGCATTAAATGCTGTTCTCAATAATCCTTTATACAAGTAAAGATCTGATTGTTATTTAGTTATATGAACGTATCTTGATTATAAAAGACTTTCATTTTTTTCTTTAAATATTTACAGAGAATCTGCTAAACATGAATCTTGGCTATTTCGAGATCGTCCGATGAATGCAACAGACACAGTCAATTTTTGGGTGGAGTATATTGTGAGGAATGGACCAAATACTTTGAGATCTCCAGCTATCGATTTATATTGGTGGCAATTAGCTCTACTTGATATATATGGATTCCTATTACTGTGTGGATTTATGATCATTTATTTAATTTTTTTTATTGCCAAGTTTGTACTTCGTCGACTGGTATTGCATATTTCTCAAGATCTTAAAAGGAAAGAGGAATAGATTTGTATGCAATATTCTAATTAATTAAAAATTTTAAATAAAAATCATTCTTACATACCAAGGAATTTAAATTAATTATTGCTATGAAATAAATTTATTCCTTTGTCATAATTGATGAGGGTATATAACATATATTCGATACTCCTAATGGGGCATTATTTCTCAACTTTCCCAATATTTTAGGTCATGTTTTTTGATTAGCAGCATATTTTCAGAATTTTTTCTAAAAATTTGAATTTATTTGCCTAGTTAGTGGTAGTTTATTCCCCTATTTATAGACTTTTGTCACCATCACTTTTCGAACTACAGAGGGTGAAATTTTCACCCCTAAGGTACCTTCGAAGGGATTTTTTACGCCCTTTTAATTTATTGTATTCATTTTTTATTATTTTTCCATTTTCATAAACAAATAATTGAATTAAATGTATATTTAAGTTTTTATATCAACGGTGCATTTTGGATTTTTCAATATAAATAAGCCATTTGAGACATGACTTAAAATATTGGGACAGTTGAAAAATACTCCATATTTTAGAATAGATTAAGCACAATCTTAATCACCAGAGTATTATTAACATAATTATAAATATGCATTTGCTGAATTCATTTTTTTCCAAATATTTTATGCAAAGGGAAATTTAAAGGAACAGTATATCGTGAGTTTCGCATAAGAAGACAGAACTGTAATAGAATATCGACTAAAATTCTTCGTTAAGAATATTGTGAAAAAATATGTATTAAATATCAAAGAAAAGTTTCTACTTTTCGTGAAAAATGAATTTTCAATATCAGTTATTAGTAATCTGCCTTATTATATTTGGAAGCGATGCATATCGAATTTTAGCAGTATTTCCCATCAGTTCTAGAAGTCACAACAACATGGATGAAGGAATAGCTAAGGGATTAGCAAAACGAGGACATCAAGTAGATGTTGTCTCATATTTTAAGATGAAAAATCCACCAAAAAATTACAAGACAATAATTAATTTGGGAGGAGGAAAGAAGAGTTTAGTGAATACAGTATCAATTGAACTTTCAAATCAATTTGATTCAGATATTATAAAATTACTTTCTACAACATTTGGAAATGATCTGTGCCAGATTTTGTCTCTTGAAGAGATGCAAAAACTTATTAAAAATCCACCAAATGATCCTCCATATGATATTTTAATTATTGAGGTTTGTTATATATCTGAGATTTTAGTATGATCTCCAACTTTGACTAAAATATTCAATATGTTTTCAGGCAAATTTTTATTTTACAAAAAAATTCTTATATAGAATTTACTGCTGACATTTTAGAAAAGTGTGCTTTTAGACTTTTTCAGCTAACTGCTTTATAGGATTGGGATACGTTCTGAAATTGCCTGTAATAACAATTTCTCCACTTTTGGAACTCCCTTGGGTGAATGATATTATCGGGAATCCTGATTCGACAGCTTTCGCCCCAAATGTTGTGACATATAAAGCTGAGATTTCGACGTTTTGGGATAGATTGTATAATACAATTGTTATCCATCAAGGCAAATATCAATTTTATGAATATACAGGGAATATTCAAACCGAGATAATGAGAAAATACTTGAGTCCGAATATTCCTCATATCAGAGAAATCGAAAGAAATGTGGCTTTAACTTTCGTAAATACTTATCACAGTCAGCATGGCATAAGAATTAGGAGCCCAGCTATGATAGAAGTCGGTGGAATACATATTGAAGATAATGACAGTGAAATGTCTCATGTATAGTATATTTCCATATATTATTATTTAAATTTGATTATCTATACACAGCCACTATTCATTGAAATTAACTTTACTTCTTGATTTAATATTTTAAGGATCTTCAAAAGTGGATGGACGAGAGAAAAGATGGAGTAGTTCTTTTCACTTTAGGCTCGATGGTTTTAATAGAAACTTTGCCAAAGGAAACTCTTCTTTCTATTTATGCATCTTTCGCAAAGCTAGCACCCATAAGGGTGCTTATGAAAATTGCAGATAAAGGAAAACTACCTCCGGGTCTGCCAAAGAATGTTCTTACTTCAAGCTGGATTCCACAAATTGCAGTTTTGAGTGTGTTATTGCTAATTATTTATTAATAGATTTGAAGTTTGATATAGTTTGTTTTGTCTTGAATTCCAGATCATCTCCAGATTTTAAAAAAAATTCGCTGTTTTCAGAACACAAAAACACACGATTATTCATGACGCATGGAGGTTTGATGTCTATGCAGGAAGCAATATATTACGGCGTTCCGCTTATAGGAATACCATTATTTGTTGATCAAATGACCAACATAAAATACGTGGTTAAAAAGAATATGTCTCTTCTCCTAGATCATAGAAAAATAACAGAAAAGTCTTTAGACGAGGCATTAAATGCTGTTCTCAATAATCCTTTATACAAGTAAAGATCTGATTGTTATTTAGTTATATTAGTATCTTGATTATAAAAGACTTTCATCTTTTTCTTTAAATATTTACAGAGAATCTGCTAAACATGAATCTTGGCTATTTCGAGATCGTCCGATGAATGCAACAGACACAGTCAATTTTTGGGTGGAGTATATTGTCAGGAATGGACCAAATGTTTTGAGATCTCCAGCTGTGGATTTATATTGGTGGCAAAATGCACTTTTGGATGTATATGGTTTTATATTATTATGTTTTGTTATAATTGTTTATTTAATTATGTTTATTGTCAAGTATGCCTTCCATAGATTTCTTAAAACTTTGGGGCATGGTGCTCAAGTTAAAAAGAAGAAAGAAAAAAAGAACTGATGATGTTTAATAAATAAAAACTGGACTCTCCTCATTCACTTTTAAATGCATTAAATTATTATAAGACGCATATATAATTAGTACAGCTTTTTAGGGCCAGCTTTCAAAATAAAAAATACGAATATTTTTTAGATTTTCGAAAGGATTTTATGAGGTTTCAGAATATTTTTATAGTAAATTCATAAAATTTAAGAAGATCTCCAAGGGATTCACAAGGATTCAGCATAAATTAGGAAATTTACAATTTTACCCGAGTAGAAATTTTGCTGTGGCCCCGATCGGATCCAAATTCCCCGTAAAAGTAATTAATTTTTAAAACAAATCTGATAACTTATTTTTTATAACGTGAAACAGACGTAGTATGTATTTAATTTAAAAATTTAGGGAAGATTTTCATTTATAAATACATACTATTTTAGGAAAGTTTATTAAATCTTAAAATTCTTATAATTTTTCTGTTATTCCTATAAAACTGCGATTTTAAAAATGAAATCTTAATCACGTCTGATAAAAGAAAAAAATATATCATATCAAATTGAAGCGTTCTCTTAATTGACTTGCTATACGTACCACCAAGGGAATACTTTCTTAAATATAATAACAATATTTCATGATATTATCTACTGTTCTTGTGTATGTACATATGTCCCTTTCCATACAATAGTGTATATATAATGTCATGCAAAGTAAATAAATTTATTCGAACAGTTAAATGAGAATTCCATTTAACCGTACTTAAGTTTGATAAGATTTCTCAGTCAGTTCAAAGCAGAGAGTTGCATAATGAATATAACTCCTCAATTCCTTAGATTTATTTCTGCTTGAAATGTTTTTCCAAAAGTTGCTTTAAATCTGAATTGATTATTAGTGAATTAAATAAATTTTCTGAGAGTCTGTGAAAACTATTAATAAACAAAATGAACTTCGTTAGAAGAGTGATGAAATTATTATGTATTCTTAGTGTCGTTGTTTCTGGAATAGATGGGTACAGGATACTCGGGATTTTTCCTTTGAACTCAAAAAGTCACAATGGCATGTTCCAAGCTTTGATGCAAGGATTGGCAAAACGAGGACATCAGGTCGACGTTATAAGCCATTTTGAACCAAGAGATCCACCAAAAAACTACAAAGTCATCATCAATTTAAACGGAACTAGACCTCCTCTCGTTAATAGTATGGAATTTAAAAATGCTTTCTCGATAGGGAAAGATCCGTTAACTCCTATTCTTACTACTTTTGGAAATGATTTGTGCGAATTAATGGCTCTTGAAGAAATGCAACAATTTATCAAAAATCCACCAAACGATCCTCCTTATAATTTGGTCATCACAGAGGTAAGTATACAAGAATGAGAAAACTATTACAATTAAAGTTGAATAAATTAAGAATATGATAGCAATTAGATTTGGTTAAAAGATTTAAAATGAATTGACCCAAACTTAAAATAAAATTCCAGGCATTTGCAGCGAATTGCTACATTGGATTTGGATACATCCTAAAAGTTCCTGTAGTACAAGTTAGCTCAATACTAGAATTTCCCTGGGCTATTACAGCAATGGGAAGTCCTCATTCCACAGCTTTTGCTGCTAACGTATTTATGCATTCATTTTTTATTTCAACATTGTTTCAACGATTTGAAAGTACACTTGCTTTTCATATCGCCAAGTTCCAATTTGACTGGTATACAGAAGAACCTCAAACCGAGGCGATGAGAAAATATTTGAGTGAGGATATTCCTAATATTCGAGAAATTGAAAGAACTGTTTCTCTATTGTTGACAAACAATCATTACACTTTATTTGGTGTTAGACCAGTCGTTCCTGCTGTGGTTGATGTTGCTGGGATACATGTAGAAGAAAATGATGATCTATTCACACCTGTATGTTCTTTTAGTCTATTTTTGAATTTTTTTTTCTTTTATTTATTTATTTTTCTTTTTAAATACTCTGATGTTTTTTTATTGAAGGCATTGCAACGTTTTATGGACCAGAGTGTAGACGGTATAGTTTATTTCTCATTCGGTTCAATGGTGCTTATAGAAACTCTGCCAGAAGAGACTCTCCAGGCATTTTATGCAGCATTTGCGAAAATTGCACCTATCAGAGTGATTATGAAAGTTGTAAAGAAGGAAAATCTTCCTCCAGGTCATCCGAAAAACATCCTATTGTCATCCTGGATACCTCAAGTGCCAGTATTAAGTATGTTTTAGAATGAGTTAAAAAGTAAATGAAATCATAGTTATTCTAGTAAGCATCATTAAATTAGATAATAATAATATTATTATTTGTTTTAATTTATTTACAGGACACCCTAACACAAAGGTTTTTATTACTCATGGAGGTTTAATGGGGACTCAGGAAGCACTTTACTATGGTGTACCTATGATTGGCATTCCTATCTTCACTGATCAATTTTCAAATGTAGAAATTTTTGTCAAAAAAAATATGGCAGTTCAAGTGAACTTGAAAAAAATAACTGTAGAGACTCTAGACGAAGCTCTGAATATCACCCTGAACGATCCTGATTTCAAGTCAGTATAAGTAAAAATATTTTTATTTATATGTGTATATTAATGTATCTTTATATATAACATACTCTCTAAAACTGAATCAGTCAAATTCCACTGATTTTCAGTGACTCTTTTCTCGCGATTTTAATCAGTGAAAAGTCACTGAAATTTTCAGTCATCTTCACTAAACTACTAAAAATTTCAGTGAATTTTCACTGATTTCCAGTAGATTTTTCACTGATTAAAATCGTGAGAAAAGAGTCACTGAAAATCAGTGGAATTTGACTGGTAATCAGTTAAATTTGACTGATTCAAGTTTAGAGAGTATGTAATTAGTTTCTGGTTTTTGCATCCCTTTTGCTAAAAAGATTCAGAGAATTCTAAACAATTTCAAATCAAAGGATTTTAAAATGTTTTAAGAGTTTTTAAAAGTATGCAAAATAATTCAGAATTTTTTATTTTTGAAGTATAAAAAATTGCAACTCCTTGTCTATTTCCTTGTCTGATTTCAATATCGTAAAATTCCTTAGAATTCTGTACAATCCCTTACTGAAAATCCCAATAAATTTCGTAAAATAAAAAATAATTAATTCAACTAATAAAATTCGGCATATTCGCACAATTTCCAAAAACCAATCAGGTTTTTAACAATAATGTGTTTGATATTTTGAAAATATATGATAACATCACTTTTTTTTATATAGAATTATTTTTCGCTTGTTTCTAGGGAAGCTGCAATGTACGAATCGAAATTATTTCGAGATCGTCCAATGAGTGCAATAGATACCGCGAATTATTGGATTGAATTTATCATAAGGAATGGAGCGGACGTTTTAAAATCTCCAGCAGTGGATATGTATTGGTGGCAAATTGAACTTTTAGACGTCTATGGATCCATATTAATCCTCATTCTCATGTTTAATTATTTAGCTAAAGTTTTTCTCAAATTTGCTATTCGTAAACTTAAAATACTTTCTAAGGATTATAAGGAATATAAAAAACACAAGTATCATTATAATTGAGTATAATAAAGTTAAAAATACTTGTTTCATTAATGTTAAATGGAATCATTAAAATTTACATTCTTATATTCATGTATTTTAATTTCCTTAAGTATTACCTTTAAGTTTTATTCCATAACATGAATATTGATATGTGTTGACAACTTTAATATGTCTCTTAGATGACCTTTAATTAGTATATCTAGTAAAAGTATATATCAGTCAAATGATAAGTCAATTTCACTCAATGACTTGCAGTTAGACCGGGATTATAATCATAAAAGAATCACCGAATAATTAAAAAATATTAAATTTAGCATGTTTTATAATTCTAGAATATTTGAAATAAAAGTAGTAACTTAATTTTTATTTTCATTCAAAAATGACTTTTCATAATTTAATATAACATTTCTTGATGAGTATTTTTCATGAATTAGATTTTACGTAACATGAAAATAATAAGTTCTCAGAAAAATTACATACTACCTGGCTCTCAATTGCAAATTTGATTTCATGAGTCTTCGATTTTTTACGTTATCATTCTTACTAATCTCAAACTTAGAAAATTGTATTACAGTCATACAAAAAAAATGGTAGTTGTAAAATTAGACATATTTAATATATACATTTTTTAAACTTTCAATATTTTCTTGTATAAAATTAAACGATGATACATTATTTTTGAATTTTTATAATATTAATACTGTTTTCGTTAAAAATTCAGTATTTTTCATAAAAAAAAATCTCTGACCAGTGAATTAATAACTGCACTTGACCTTGAGGAATTGATTGACAGTTGGTACTCCACTAATATGAAATCTACACTTCCCTTCATACATAACTTTATCATTCAATGTGTAATTAATAGTTAAGTGATCATAGACCCAGGCTCTCTACATTCATTCTCTTGGCTTGCCACCAATGAATCTACGACCGTGACAGTTAAAGCAGCTAAAAATATTTCGAACGTTGTCATAATAATTTTTCGTGCAGTACAGAGAACATAAAAAAAGATTCAATAGTGCAAAAGTATTAGTATTAGTGCAACAATTAAAAATACTATAAAATAATAAAATATATAAATGTGATTATTTGTTAGTAATTAACTATTCGACCCCAAATGTGTTCTTCCAACAGATAAAATAATATTCGAAATGAAATGAAACAAGTTGATCAGATTCTGATTGAAATAGTGAGAGAATTGAAGAAAGAATCAAGATGAGATTTACAATTATTATTCCGCTGATCACTTTGTGTGTTTTGAGTGATGGCTATCGAATTTTGGGGATTTTCCCATTTAATGCGAAAAGTCATTTTATGATGTACGGAGAGTTAATGAAGGGATTGGCAAGAAAGGGCCATCAAGTGGATGTAATTAGTCCCTTTCCTTTAAAGAAGCCGTTCCCTAATTACAGAGATGTTGTCGTTTATCCATCAGTGACTCCAGAATTGGTGAACAATTTGACTTATGCAGAAATAAAATTATACACTTCTGGAACTCCAGTGGCTTTTGTTTCCAATGTTGCTGGAAATCAAATTTGCACAGGAATGGGTAATCCGGAAGTATTACACTTTCTACAAAATCCACCGTCTGATCCACCTTATGATGTCGTAATTATTGAGGTACCGGAAAGTGAATCCTAACTTTCGCAAATCTGCATGCATATTTTAACAATTGTTGTATTATTCATTGTATGAGGATTGCTATGAAAAATTAGCATTTTCAGACAAAACTGCCTAAAAAGAATACTAATATTTCTGATATACTTAATTATTCTGTTGAGACACAATTATTGTTAAAATTATTTCTCGTACTTTGTTTTCTTTTATGACCTTGAACTTTATTTTAAGTTCACGGACGAGTTTCCTGCTTTAATAACAAATTAATCTAAACGCTCGTTTCATATCATTACTGATCTGGCAGTGATTCTCTTTATAGATACCAGACAGATAAGAAACGGAAACTGATATAATAATTTGCAATCGATGATTTTGCAGTTTTAAAGAATTCATCAATCAGGATTTAATTAATTTGCATATTGCAGATTTTTGGAGGACACTGTTTTTTGGCAATTGGTGCCAAATGGAATATTCCAGTAATTGGAGCAAGTTCGGCAGCTTTGTATCCATGGATGCACGACATGATCGCGAATCCGGAAAACTTGGCTTTTGTTCCTAACAACTTGATGAATTATGTTGAAAAATTGGATTTCTGGACTCGTCTTTACAACCTTTTGAATGCTTTGTACAACAAGTTGTACTTTAACTACTTAACGTCAGCTCAAGATGATATAATTCGAAAATATTTGGGACCAAATTCTCCTGGAGTGAGAGAAGCAGAAGCCAATGTTGCAATGGTTCTTGCAAATTCTCATTTTTCACTAAATGGTGTCAGGCCCGTAACTCCAGCGCTTATCGAAGTTGGGGGTCTTCATATTCAAGAAGAAGATAGTCCCGAATTATCTCCGGTTAATATTTATATATTTTATATATAACTATCTCAAATTTATAATAAAACGATATTTTAATTTTCAGGAGCTTAAAAAGTGGTTGGATGATAGTAAAGACGGAGTTGTCTATTTTACATTCGGGTCAATGGTAAAAATAGAATCATTTCCTAGAAATGTGATTGACGTGTTCTACAAATCATTTGAAAAAATTGCACCCGTTCGTGTTTTGATGAAAATACCAAATAAGGAAGAATTGCCAGAAGGTCTGCCAAAAAATGTCCATGTTCTACCTTGGTTACCTCAACTTCATGTTTTAAGTAAGTTTGCCAGAAAAAATTCTATGATCTTCAAATGAATTGCAAAATTGTACATAAATTATTTTTTTACAGAACATCCAAACGTCAAAGTGTTTATAACACACGGTGGTCTTATGGGAACTCAAGAGGCAATTCATTGCGGTGTTCCCATGATTGGAATTCCCCTTTTTGCTGATCAATTTACAAACATTGATCTATATGTTGGTAAAAGAATTGCAGTGAAATTGGATATTGATAATATCAATGAAAAAGACTTGGATGCTGCTTTAAATTCAGTTCTAACTGATCCCAGCTACAAGTGAGTGAATTAAAGAAATGTTTGCAATGTTGTATAACAACAGTGCCGGCCTTAGTCTATGTGACGCCCTTGGGCAAAATTTTTCATGACGTCCCTTTAAAGTAATAAAATTATTGAAAGTTTCTTTCAAGTGATTAGAGAGAATTCAAGGATTTTAGGTGATTTCTTAGGATTTGAAAAGGTTTCAAAATATTTATAGTAAATTCATAAAACATTCGGATCTATAAATATTTGGATATAATTCTATATGTAAAAGAAACACGAATCTATAACTTCTTCTTAAACAATCTGTACAAAGAAAGAGCTTTCAATAGAAAGTTTGAATTAAAATTATACTCTACTTTCAGGAAAGCTGCAAAACGTGTTTCTGCAACATTCCGCGATAGACCAATGAGTCCAATTGAAACTGCTGCTTACTGGATTGAGTATATAATAAGAAATGGCAAGAATGCTCTAAGATCTCCTGCAATGAATTTAACATGGTGGCAAGTAGCTCTCCTGGATGTTTATGGATTCTTACTATTGTGCATTCTTCTTCTTTTATATTCAATTTACTTCTTTGCAAGTCAAGCTGCAAAGATGCTTTTCTTAAAGAATCAAAAAAAAGACATTTCTAAGAAACGAAGATGACAAAGGAAATTTGTATTATATAATTTATGCCTTTGCAGTAACAATGAAACAAACATACAGTATTTTTTAATAATATAATTTGTTATTCTCGTATTAAGATCTTTAACCAAAGAAGTATTATTAACAAATAGTTCACATAGATTAGTGAAAAGTATGCTCATTTTATGATTAGAAACAAAATAAATGACAAAATCTTAAACAAAGGCTGTACGTTTATTCAAGTGTGATTTTGTAAAAATTAATTCATGTTCTCGACATTTCAATATAATGAGGCCGTGTTTTTCTGCAAATTGGAATCAGAGAGAATTTATAATTACATATTTCATGTTATCTTAAAAGATTGTGTTTTTTTTCATTTTGTTTGACATATTTTATTAATCTGAGGGGGAAATATCGACGATAGTTTGTCGAGAAAAATTCTACACTTCAATTAACAGCGTCGAGCATGACAGTTGTATTTAAAAGTGTAAAATTGGTGATCCTGTAACGTTTACTTATTACGAAAGAGATATTTTATCAATTAAAAGTAAGCACTTACGATCAATAAAGTTCTTAAGGCTGGGTATAATCCTGCTTAGAATACTGGAGAGAAAAATTACGTATATTAGATTTGTCTCTTATCCGATTCTATCCGAACTCTATCCTACGACAATACTCAAATAACAGTTTTATCCGATTTTATCCGAAAACTGTGTTTTGTATCCCCGTTCTACTCAATTTTATCCGAAATGTCTAAAAAAATTAAAGCCGGTAAGATTTATAGGAATCGGATATGAATAATGCATGGCCTAAAACTTAGGTAATATCTCAACAGACTGTCAAGTGCTTTTATGTTAATAAAAACTTTCGCTTGATAAAATAGTTCGATCGATTGTAATTATGATAAGCATTCCAAGCGTTGAGAATAAGTAAGTTGGGAAAATTTTGCTAAATCTCACTTATGTTTCAGTAAAATTTGGACTCATTAAATAATGGATTAAACGTGTTTCTCATTTCAAACACATCTTATATTAAAATTATAAAAAAGGAGTTAATTAATAAAGAAAGATGCATTTACCGAGTTTTATATATCTTGCATTATTTATCGCAACACTAAAAATTGGATCGAGTGATGGATACAAAATTTTGGGATTATTTCCTACGGCAGTAAGGAGTCATTTTGTCATGTTCGAGAAACTAGCGAAAGGTTTGGCAAAAAAGGGTCATGAAGTGGATGTGATTAGCAGTTTTCCTCTTAAAGAGAAATTAGAAAATTACAATGATATGAGCATAGAAGGGATTCTTTCTGCTAAGCAAAATAAATGTACATTCGAAGATTTTATCAAACCATTAAATTCAATTTTTTGGGTGGGAGTGGTAGCACAAGGAGCTAAAGAAGAATTTTGTGATAAACTATTAAATCATCCAATATTGCAGAATATAATTAATAACTCATCACATAAGTATGATCTACTTATCACAGAGGTAATGTACATTTTTTAAGTAAATATTATGAATCGCCATATAAATTTAATTTAATTGTTATTAATTTCTCTTATAGCTCTTTTTCTCACCATGTCACTTTGTGTTTGGTCGTCATCTGAATATTCCAATTATTGCAATCTCTAGTAATTCACTGTTTGAGTTTATGAATGATCCACTCGGAAATCCAGTGAGTCCTTCTTTTATGCCATCAAATCTTGTCACATATCCACAAAAAATGAATTTTGGGCAACGAGTTTTAAACACGATTTCCACTATATTCATGAAAAGTATGTATAATTATCATATTCATGCACAAAACAACTACGTGACAAAATATTTTGGAGATGGTTATCCAAGTGTTTATGATCTTCAAAAAGACATTGCTTTAGTACTGGTTAATTCACATTTTATTCTTAATGGAATTAGACCAATGACCAATAACATAATTGAAGTTGGAGGAATTCATATTCAAGACGAAGGAGAAAAATTACCCCAGGTAAAAAAAATTACCCAGTCTTTCTTATTAATTAAGTTCAATTTAGAGTTAATTAAGATAACAGCTTCAATTGAACTTTGTACTTATTGGAATAAATGCTTATTCTTTTAGTTAGTACAGAAATGGCTCGATGATAGTGAAAATGGTTTTATATACGTATCCTTTGGATCCATGGTTAATATTGAGACTTTTCCGAAAAATTTACTCAATAGCTTTTACATTACGTTTAAAAAAATAGCCCCAGTTCGTGTTTTGATGAAAATTTCAAACCCAGATGAATTACCTCCTGGTCTCCCAGAAAATGTTAAAACTTCTTCATGGTTTCCACAATTACAAGTTCTCAGTAAGTTTCAATTATAAGATACAATTCAAATGAAATACTTAATACATAATGCTTTAATATTAAATATTATGTAAATATTATTAAGAAAAATAAAATTTGTTATTTGCAGAACATAAAAATATCAAAGCATTCGTAACACACGGTGGTTTGATGGGAAGTATGGAATCAATTTATTGCGGTGTGCCCATGGTTGGAATACCTTTATTTGGCGACCAACATACTAATATTTATCATTATGAGCGGCAGAAAATTGCCATTTCGATTGATTATCAAACGATTACTCCCGAAATTTTAACAGCAGCTATAAAAACTTTATTGACTGATCCTACTTACAGGTTGGCAGATAACACTTTATGATTGGAAATATGATTTATCACTCCAATTTATAATTTGACTTAATTTTCAATTCTTTTGTTACTTTCAGAAATAACATAAAAAGAATATCAAAATTGTTTTTGGACCGACCCTCAAGTTCTTTGCAAACTGCAATTTTTTGGGTTGAGTACGTTGGAAGGAATGGAAATATTTTAAAATCTAAAGCTGTGGACTTAGAATGGTGGCAAATTCAACTTTTGGACATATATGGTTTTATGCTAGTCATCCTTGCCATTAGCTGTTACATCATTTATTTACTACTCCGAACGCTGATTAGATTTCTTTGTGATATCAAAACCAATAGAAGAAAATTAACAGAAATTGCAAAAAAGAACAAGTAATTTCAAATTATCGGAAGAAAATTTTTCAAGGCGTCATAAATTTGTTCTGCAGATTTTTTAAAGATATTTTCCAACTTCTTTCATTTATTTTTCCATTTTGCAATATTTTTTAAGCTCATTCTTGTAAAGCTTTTAAAGACCTGTGAAATAACTAGAAAATAAATTTAAACTTTAAAATTGATTTGAATATTGTTAAATCATTTAAAATTCATAGAATTTCCTTCAAACATTAAATCAAATTAAATATCTTGAAATATCTTAATTATCTTGTTAGCAGATAAATCTGCTCAAAGGGGATTTAGATAATGAAATAGTTCGTTTCTAATTTTTGGAAATATCAAAATAAGTTTGACGAATGGAAAGTACTCAAATTCAGCAAATAAAAAATTTCAACAGAAATTATCTAATTCTATCTCCAACGCTATAGACATTAAAATGATAAATCTGTTATAATCTTATCGACGACGCCAAATCATTATCATAGAAAATTGGTCTGCTTCGGAAAATTAAATTTCATTAACTCAAATGCTCAGAAGTCACTAAAGTATCATCTTAATTCGGGCGTAAAATAAGAAGTCATTTTTACTAGTGAACATTAGTCAAAACAAAAAAGTTAAAAGTTATATCCAAGATGTTCGGAAAAGAGTTTTTCGTGCTTTCGTTACTATTCACTAGTATCCTTTTTGAAGCTACAAATGGATATAAAATATTGGGTATATGTCCCGTAAGTTCTAAGTCTCATTTTGGGATATTAGAAGCGCTAATGAAAGGTTTAGCTGATAAAGGTCATCAGGTAGACGTGATCAGTCATTATCCTCAGAAAACACCGTATAAAAATTATAACGATTTAAGTCTTCGCGGCTCCATACCTGATTCACAGAATAATATGAGTGTTACGGATTTTGTTTCTTTTCAATCCACTTTCTGGGTGAAAACTACTCTGAATCAATTTGGAAATAAACAGTGTGAATTATTAGGTCATCCGGTAGTGCAAAGTATAATTAATAAATCACCAAGCAGCACATCATATGATTTAGTCATAGTTCAAGTGAGTTTGAAAATTATTATTCATTTGAATAAAATTTCAAAATATTAATAGAAGAAATAAGCTAATCAAAGTTATTTTTTTAAACATTTATCTAGATGTTTATATCCCCTTGCTTTTCTGCATTTGGCCGACACCTCAATATTCCATTGATTCTATTGACACCCAGTGGTTTACATGATTGGATGAATGATCCTTTTGGGAACCCAGCGAATCCTTCATTTGTACCCTCAATCAGCTTGGGTTACACAGAACATATGAATTTTCAACAACGATTGACCAATACAGTAACCCAGTTCTTAATCAAAGTTATTTTTGATTCTACATCGGATGTACAGAACAAATATGTGGAAAAATACTTCGGACCAAATTTTCCAAATATTTATGAACTTCAAAAAAATGCAGCACTGGTTTTAGTAAATTCGCATTATAGTCTCAATGGAGTTAGGCCATTTACAAATGGTGTAGTAGAAGTTGGAGGATTACATTTGAAAGATAAAAACGAAAAATTGCCACAGGTTGGTGAAAAATATTTGTTTAATCAAAAGAAATATATTTTGGATATTGTTGTATGAAAATTTTATATTTTCAAACTGACTTTCTCTATTTTTTTAGGAAATACAAAAATGGTTGGATGAAAGCGTGAATGGATGCATTTATATAACGTTTGGATCAATGGTTAAGATTGAGTCTTTCCCTAAGAAAATTCTTCAAGAGTTCTACAAAACTTTTGAAAAAATATCTCCCGTTCGAGTTTTGATAAAAATCGCAAATAAGGAGGAATTACCACCTGGTTTGCCCGAAAATGTAAAAACATTTTCCTGGCTTCCACAGATGGCTGTTTTAAGTAATTTCATTTATTAGTAATTCGCTGGAACTTCAGTAACTTTTTCTATTGAGAAATCGATGAACTGAATTATGTATTAAAATAAAAGTATAATTTATAATTAATGTTTGTTACATTTTCAGAACACAAGAACTTGAAAATCTTCGTAACACATGGAGGTCTTTTTAGCACAACGGAATCTATTATAGCTAGTGTGCCTATGATTGGAATTCCTCTTTTCACAGATCAATTTTCTAATATTAATAATTATGCAGAACGCTCTCTTGCAATTAAGTTAGATCTTGAGACTATAAATGAGAAACATTTTACGACTGCCATTAATAATATTTTGTTGAATCCTATTTATAGGTACGTAAAGAATAAACTATTATTTTAATTTGAGCGATGCACAATTTGAATACAGTATTTTTTTCTAAAATTTTCAGAAATAATGTCGAAAAATTGTCGAAACTCTACTTGGATCGACCCCTAAGTCCTTTAGAAACTGCAATTTTTTGGGTTGAGTACGTTGGAAGAAATGGAAATGTTTTAAAATCCCCTGCTGTGGATTTAGAATGGTGGCAAGTTCAACTTCTGGACGTATATGGTTTTATGCTAGTCATCCTTTTCATTAGCTGTTACATCATTTATTTACTACTCCAAACGCTGATGAGGCTTCTTTGTAATATCAAAACCAATAGAAGAAAGTTAACAGACGTTGCAAAAAAGAACAAATAAAGTCTGTGTGTATAATAAGCTGAATGTCTCTCTGTGTGTGTCTGTTCTGAAAAGACATTAACATCGCCCTTCAAATTATGGAAACACAATTTCTCAGGGAGCCCTAAATTTGTTCTTCTGTAAATTATTTCTGGATTCTTTTAAAAACCCTTGAAATAATTAGAAAATATATTTAAACCCTTGACATGTTTCGTAATCCTTAGCAAAAAATTTAAAATCCCTTAAGATCCATACTAATTCCTTAGCCCTTCATGGTACACACTTTTTTTTAAAGTTAAGTATTATATATACATATTTAAGTATTATATACTCTTTATAGCCAAAAAATTAAAATTAAGTATGTCAAAAAAAGAAGAAAATTAAAAAAAACTAGAAAAAAACAAACAACTAAAGTCAAACTAAGTCAACTTCCTCTACTTTTACTCAAAATACTTAAAATTAGAAAGAATGTTTTGAAATAGTTTTTAATATTTCAAAATCGCATGGAATTTTTAAAAATCTCTGATTGAAATACCTTGAATTTTTTGTTAAATCCTTCAGTCTTTAAAAATCACTATAATTGATTATATTGATATTGTTAATATTGTTGATTCGTTACATTAACCAAATCATTTTCTAATAAATAAAATGTTCTATTCAACACGTTTAGTTAAATCAACTCAACGTGCAATTGAAATTATTGCGTTTTCTAGAAAGAACAAAATCTTTAGTTAGGTTCAACAAATTTTTTAGTTGCAACAAACTAGGTTAAACAAACTCTTAGGTTGAATGCACTAAATCTTTTCTCTGAGTGTATTATTATCAAGGTAAATAAATCTGTTATCTTATCAAAAATTACAATTCATTATCATAGAAAATTGGTCTAGTATGAATGGTTAAATTCCATTAATTCATATGCTGAGAAGTCACTAAAATATCATCTTAATGCGGGCGCAAAATAGGAAGTAATTTTTACTAGTTCATTTAAAATCTTTTAAAATCCTTTGAAAGCCAGTAAACGCGAAAGGTAGAAATAAAAGATTTCAATAAGATCTCATTGTATATCTAAAAGTATGGTACTCATAGTTGATAAATTTCTCATAATCTTATCAAAGAGAAATTGATCTGCTGTCGAAGGTTCAATTTCATCAATTCACGCTTAGAAGTCACTAAAAAATGTCATTTTAATTCGGGCGCAAAATAAGAAGTCACTTTTACTAGTGAACATTAGTCAAAACAAAAAAGTTAAAAGTTATATCCAAGATGTTCGGAAAAGAGTTTTTATTGCTTTCGTTACTATTCACTAGTATCCATTTTGAAGCTACAAATGGATACAAAATATTGGGGATATGTCCCGTAAGTTCCAAGTCTCATTTCGGAATATTAGAATCGCTAATGAAAGGTTTAGCTGATAAAGGTCATCAGGTAGACGTGATCAGTCATTATCCTCAGAAAACACCGTATAAAAATTATAACGACTTAAGTCTTCGCGGCTCCGTACCTGATTTTACAAATAATATGAGTTTTGCGGATACTAATTCTTATAAATCCTTTTTCTGGGTGAAAAGTTCTCTGAATCGTTTTGGAAATAAACAATGTGAATTATTAGGTCATCCAGTAATGCAAGGTGTAATTAATAAATCACCAAGCAGCACATCATATGATTTAGTCATAGTTCACGTGAGTTTGCAAATTATTATTTATTTGAACAAAATTTCAAAATATTAATAGAAGAAAAATGAGTTAATCAAAGATATTTTCTCATACATTTATCTAGATGTTTATATCCCCTTGCTTTTCTGCATTTGGTCGACACCTCAATATTCCATTGATTCTATTATCAGCCAGTGGTTTATATGATTGGATGAATGATCCTTTTGGTAATCCTGCGAATCCTTCATTTGTGCCAACAATCAATTCAGGTTACACAGAACGCATGAATTTTCAACAACGATTGACCAATACAGTAATCCAGTTCGTAAACAAAGTTATTTTTGAATCTGCATCTGATGTACAGAACAAATATGTGGAAAAATACTTCGGGCCTGGTTTTCCAAGTATTTATGAACTTCAAAAAAATGCATCACTGGTTTTAGTAAATTCGCATTATAGTCTCAATGGAGTGAGACCATTTACAAATGGTGTAGTCGAAGTTGGAGGATTGCATTTGAAAGATAAAGACGAAAAATTGCCACAGGTTGGTGAAAAATATTTTTTTAATCAAAAGAAATATATTTTGAATATTGTTGTATGCAAATTTTATATTTTCAAACTGACTTTCTCTATTTTTTAGGAAATACAAACATGGTTGGATGAAAGCGTGAATGGATGCATTTATATAACGTTTGGATCAATGGTTAAGATTGAGTCATTGCCTAAGAAAATTCTTCAAGAGTTTTACAGAACTTTTGAAAAAATATCTCCCGTTCGAGTTTTGATAAAAATCACAAATAAGGAAGAATTACCACCTGGTTTGCCCGGAAATGTCAAAACATTTTCCTGGCTTCCGCAGATGTCTGTTTTAAGTAATTTCATTTATTAGTAATTCGCTGGAACTTCAGTAACTTTTTCTATTGAGAAATCGATGAACTACTGAATTATGTATTAAAATAAAAGTATAATTTATAAGTAATGTTTGTTAAATTTTCAGAACACAAGAACGTGAAAATCTTCGTAACACATGGAGGTATCTTTAGCACAACAGAATCTATTATTGCTGGTGTACCTATGATTGGAATTCCTCTTTTCACAGATCAATTTTCTAATATTAATAATTATGCAGAACGCTCTCTTGCAATTAAGTTAGATCTTGGTACTATAAATGAGAAAAATTTTACGGCTGCCATTAACAATATTTTGTTAAATCCTATTTATAGGTACGTAAAGAATAAATTATTATTTTAATTTGAGCGATGCACAATTTGAATACAGTATTTTTTTCTAAAATTTTCAGAAATAATGTCGAAAAATTGTCGAAACTCTACTTGGATCGACCCCTAAGTCCTTTAGAAACTGCAATTTTTTGGGTTGAGTACGTTGGAAAAAATGGAAATGTTTTAAAATCTCCTGCTGTGGATTTAGAATGGTGGCAAGTTCAACTTCTGGATGTATACGCGTCTCTGTTATTTATGAATTTATTGATTTTATGCTTCGTTTACTTTATGATAACAAAATTAATTAAGTTATTCAGTTGGTTTCTTAAAAGTAGTAAGAATGACTTAAAGAATAAAAAGAAAAACTAAATTTTAAATTATAAGAGATAGCTTAAAATGCATCTTTTATTATTTATATTTAGAGATAAAAAAATAAAGTTACATGTCTGATTATATTATATTATATTATATTATATTATATTAAGATTGTTTTTTATAAAAGAACAATTTCATTAATATCTAGAAATATTGGCATTACATTCATAAATTAATGTTCAATGTTCTAAAACCTTTTTGTTTATAATCCGACCTAGAACTGCACATAATTACTCATCAAACTAATGGATAAAACAAATGATTTCCACCATAAAACAAGGCTTTTATCCACGTTTTTATCCTTTCTAGTAATCCCCTCTTTAATTCTACTGGGTGGGAGGTTGAAAGATTCATTCAACAGTAGTGGTGAGACACTCACATCGGCAACATCGAAAATATTGATGATTTGCTTTCATTTTGTTTTGTTTTATCGTTTACTTGTCATTTAATTAAATTGCGAAACTGCAGTTCTTCTCCAGTTATTCAACAAATCGTGCGAAACATCGCTGTTTGTCGATCGATACATCGACGACATCGATGTCGGTTATTTTCGATGTCATTTGAAAGGCGACGATGCTTCGTCTTCAATGTCTCAGCAATAATTAGAGGCCAGACGTGATAAGTGATATGACATCATAATTTATCAATGAACAATCTTAGATTACAGGAGCAACAAGATAGTGATCAGTGCGATATTCTTACTGATAAATGATAATTAAATTATTAGTTGCACAAAATTTGATTGAAAACGGAGAACTGGTGTAATAATTAGTACAAAATGGCTTCAAAGTATTCCTTAATTATTGCCATTATTACAATTGTGATCAATAGTGAGAGTAGTAATGGAGCAAGAATATTGGGAGTATTTCCCTTGAATGGAAAAAGTCACTTTAACATGTGTGAACAATTAATGAAAGCTCTTGCAAAAAAGGGACATCAAGTTGATGTCATCAGTCATTTCCCTTTGAAAAAGCCGTTTCCTAACTATAAGGACTTGAGTTTGGAGGGCTCATTACCAAATGCCATAAACAATATGACTTACGACACGGTTAAAACTTTTACGGGCTCTTCTATAAAGATATTTATGGAGACTACTGGATCTAATATATGCAAATTATTGGAACATCCAGCGATAAATAATATCATTAAGAATCCACCGAATGATCCACCTTATGATCTTGTTATTGTCGAGGTAAATTTTTTAAATTATTGCTGGAATAATTAGTTCAACTTTTATTGAATTTTCAGGGCATGAAGCAAAGTTCATAACTGTAGTATTGCGACTTATAAACTCTGAAATCTTATAATCTTGTTTTGCTGACACTTCCTGTTCTATCTCTCTCTCGCCTTCTCTGTTAGCAATAGATTAATTCTGTGTCAGTAAAAATCAGATGCTTTTACGCATTGAATTCTTCTATGTAATTATTTACATTTCCTTGTACTTATTTTAGTTTTTCATGCGATTATCCTGACTAAATAGAAACTTTGAATCTATTATATAAATGAAATTCCTCGCTTTTTCTAGCAGAAGTTAAATAATGATATAAAAAATTACAATCAAACATTTTTTTACGCGAAATATTTTTTTATGTTCTTTGACTCGAAATATTGGACACTTATTTTTTTATTTCGAAATGATATGCAAACAACTTGAAAAGTTTGCATATAATGTCGAAATAAAAAAGACACATATAATTCGAATTATTTTTTCAGGTTTTTTCAGCCAACTGTTATCTTGCATTCGGAAGACACTTAAAAGTACCCATGATAGGAGTTTCCACTACTGTTTTATTAGATTGGATGGCTGATTCTGTCGGAAATCCTGGCAATCAGGCTATTGTGCCTGGACTTTTTTCTAGCCTTCCCCAGAAAATGAATTTTTGGCAACGATTACAAAACACATTGATGTCTCATTTTATCAACTATCAATTTAACTACTATGCAGCTTTTCAAAAGAAATTTGTAGATGAAAACTTTGGACCAGGATATCCGAGTATTTATGAACTATCAAGTGAATTATCTTTGCTCTTTGTCAACTCTCACTATAGTCTTAATGGAATTCAACCCTTGACACCAGGGGTTGTTGAAGTTGGAGGACTTCACATTGATGATTCTGGAGAAAAGCTCCCACCGGTTAGCTTTTATTAAAATTACTATTGTTTATTAAAATATTATTGTTTTACATGATCTTATTTAAAGGAACTTCAAAAATGGCTGGATGAAAGTTCACATGGCTGTGTTTACGTTTCTTTCGGATCGATGGTAAAAATTGAATCTTTGCCAAAAAAAACTCTGGAAGCTTTTTATGCAACATTCAAAAATATAGCACCTGTACGTGTTCTAATGAAAATAGCAAAGAAGGAAGAATTGCCATCCGGACTTCCGAAAAATGTTAAAGTAAACCCGTGGCTTCCGCAAGTTCAAGTTTTAAGTATGTAATAAAGAATGTTAAATTTTTTTTTAATTCCTTGTAATTCCCAAAAACTGATTCAATATTAACGAATATTTTATTAATTTCAGAGCATAAAAATGTGAAAGCGTTTGTTACTCACGGAGGCCTTATGGGAACCCTCGAATCTATTTACACAGGCGTTCCTATGGTTGGAATTCCGCTTTTTGGTGATCAAATTATAAATATTAAATCATACGAGTTGAAAAAAATGGCCGTTGCATTAGATCACAAAAATATTACTGAAAAGGCATTTACAGATGCTATTAAGACGGTTTTAAAAGATCCTGAATTTAGGTATGTCCAATATATTTAAAAAATGATATTTAATAAGCCAATAGTAAAGAAAGTATTAATTTTAAAATATTTAATTGTCAATTCGGTTTCAGGAGTAATATTGAGAGGGTACAAAAAATTTATTTCGACAGACCCAAAAGTCCCCAAGAAACTGCAGTTTTTTGGACCGAATATGTTATCAGAAATGGTAATGTTCTAAGATCACCAGCAATCGATTTAGCTTGGTGGCAAGTGGCTTTACTCGACGTTTATGGCTTCATATTATTGGTCATCTTAATTCTTCTTTGGATTGCTTTAATAATAATCAAAGCAATCTTGAAGTGTCTTTTTAGATCCAAAAATGTTGATGACAAAAAACTTTTATCCAAAAAGAAGAAATAACTCTTAAAGTTTATTAAAATCGTATAGCAAGTGATGTAATTTTCACGCACTCTATAATACCAAGAATCTACCACAAGGATTTTTAAAAATTCAAGACGAATCAATTGTCCTGTAAGATTAATATGTTTCGTTGAAAACTAAAAAAAAGTGTAGTTATGAGTTGAAGAAACCGGTTATAATTTTCTGCCATTCACTAAAGTGGACTCGAGTATTACTCAAACATAATTGCCTTTAATTTAACAGTATTGAATTTTTACTGTTTTAACTTCCACGTTTTGTAATTATTATTATTTAGAATTTGTAATCGTTTGGATAAAAACGATAAAAATAATATAAATTATAGAAG
The DNA here is from genome assembly GCA_900474325.1 of Synergus umbraculus. Taxonomy (NCBI): domain Eukaryota; kingdom Metazoa; phylum Arthropoda; class Insecta; order Hymenoptera; family Cynipidae; genus Synergus; species Synergus umbraculus. Next base: position 136,221 of record UCOK01018764.1, on the reverse strand, counting down.
TAAATGCTGTCTTTGTTCAGAAACAAATTTTATTTAATAAATAATTTTTAAAAATGTTCTGAATAATTATTTTTATTATAAACGTCAGTAACGAAATATTCATTCCTTGACGAAATTTATTAAGAATTAATTACAGATTGTTTTTTTAATCAGTGATGACCTGAACCAGAGGTTCTGATAAAAAAAGTAATTTGCTTAAATGACGAAATATTATTGCATGAATTGTTACTAGTCATTCAGTGTTATGTGAATAAATAAGGAAAACTTGTAAAAAGGGAGTATCAAGTGGATGTCCTCACTAATTTTCATTTAAAAAAAAAACCGTTTCCTATTAGGATTTCTTTAGCAAGAACAAATATAAAAACTTTATTTATCCAAATATGATAACTATGACATGAATATTTATCGACCGTACTATATATATTTTTCCAGCTTCTGATTATTAAACTAAAGAAGATATCTCGCTGAAATTTTCCCTTAATCTTTTTTCTTCGTCCTACAGATATTAATTACTTTGACAGATTAAAGCATGCAATTGCGCTCAAGGTTGAATAGTCACTCTCCGCATGTAGTCATAAGATCAGTACAGTCTTCTACATACTTCCAAACCTTATGCATCTACTGCTGTTCCCCTCTTTCATTTTTCTGCAACTTCAATGTACATACTTAGCGATAAACGTGATGTTGCTAGAATGATAATAGTGAATATCAGTTCGTGATTTGAATATATCCACACTTTGGTTTGAAAACTTGTGTCTAAAGTATATTCGTCACTAGGAAAATTTGTATGAAATAGAAGTTTAATTAATTTGCAAATAAAATATATAGACTTCAGTAAAGACAAAGGGAACTAAATCAAGTGCAAAATGGCATCAGTGCGTTCTTCGATATTTTTGGCTATTCTTACAATTGCTATTTACAGTGAAACAAGTGAATCTGCCAGAATATTGGGAATATTTCCTTTACATGGTAGAAGTCATGCCATTTTAGGTGAACAATTGATGAAAATTCTTGCGAGAAGGGGCCATCAAGTAGATGTCATCAGTCACTTTCGATTGAAAAAACCAATTCCAAATTATACGGATTTGAGTTTAGAAGGTTCCTTACAACTTTTTACAAATAATGTATCTTACAATGTCGTAGAAAATTTAGCAAGCAGATCTACGGAAAGACTTATGCAATTAACTGCTTTTCCTGTGTGTGATCTACTGAAACATCCAGTTTTACAAAACATCATTAAAAATCCACCAACGAATCCACCATACGATCTGGTTATCATTGAGGTATTTTTTATTCACACTTTTTATTTTAATATTTTAATCGTTTGAGTAAAACCAGGAATGTTTCATTTTGTTCATAGATTATTCCATGTTATATTTGTTAATAATTAAATTTAATTATTATAACCTTCTTTCAGTATTTTACAGCCCATTGTTACTGTGCTTTCGGTCATCTTTTGAAAGTTCCGGTAATAGGTTTAACTGCATCCGTTATACTCGAATGGCATAATGACCCTCTGGGAAATCCTAGTAGTCCTGCTTTTGTACCAGGAGGTTTAACTCATTTTTCTACCAAAATGAGTTTTTGGCAACGATTACAAAACGTCTATTTAACGAAATTTATGTCTTATGAATTTCATGAAGTGGCAAAACAGCAACAAAAATACGTGGATGAAAATTTTGGACCTGGTTATCCTAATATTTATGAACTCTCGAAAGGATTAGATTTGCTATTTGTTAATTCGCATTATAGTCTTAATGGAATCAGACCATTCACTCCAGGTGTGGTGGAAATTGGAGGATTGCACATCGAAGACAATACAGATGAAAAACTTGCACCAGTTAGTTGCAATAAATATATTAATATATATATCTAATGATCAATGCCGTGTTTAGTTTATACCGCGAATATTTCATGACGACCTCTACAAAAAAAATTAGAGGACTTTATTTCAAAATATAGACAATATTTAAAATTATTTAAATCTTAAACAATCTCTTGAAATTAATCTAAACCAAAGAAAATTGTTAACTGCTTACATTTTAGATAATTTTACCGTAATATTTTTTTAACGAATATCTAAAGACCGGCACTGATAATTATGTAAATTTTATCTTTATTAATGAAGTATTGCAATAGGAAATTCAAAAATGGCTGGACGAAAGTCAACATGGATGTATTTACTTTTCATTCGGCTCGATGGTGAAAATAGAATCATTTCCCCTTGAAACTCTGCAAGTTTTTTATGCTGCATTTAAGAATATAGCACCAGTTCGTGTTTTAATGAAAATTCCCAAAAAGGAAGAATTGCCACCCGGACTCCCAGAAAATGTCAAAACATATCACTGGCTCCCACAGATTCAAGTTCTAAGTAAATATCGATGTCGTTTGCTTTGTCTTCCTATCAGAAGGGATTTATGAAGAAGACTCAATATATTTTTTTTCAGAACATAAAAACGTGAAAGGCTTTGTCACACATGGAGGCCTTCTAGGAACCCTCGAATCAATTTACTATGCAGTCCCTATGATAGGTTTTCCATTATTTGGTGACCAACATTATAACTTGAGAAATTATGAAAATAAAAAAATTGCAATTGTTTTGGATGTCAAAAATGTAACCGAGCAACAGTTTACAAAGGCTTTAAATGAAATTTTAAAGAATCCTGAAATAAGGTCAGTTACTCTTAGACCTAATATACTTGAGTAATTTTTAAATCTAAATTGACACTTTTTTCAGGAGCAACATTCAGAAACTGTCTAAACTTTATTATGATCGACCCCTAAGTCCTCAAGATACGGCTGTCTTTTGGGTTGAGTATGTTATGAGACATGGAAATGTTTTGAGGTCACCAGCAGCAAATTTGGCATGGTACCAGGTCGAACTTTTAGATGTCTATGGTTTCCTATTATTTGTGGCCTTAGTTTTCCTTTATACCATATTTTTCATAATTAAAGTAATATTTAAATACGCTCTCAAAACGAAAAAATTAGATAAAGATGCGCTCTTACATAAGAAAGGAAAATAGCCACATCATTTGTAAAACAATAACAATGAATTGCATAACTCTTTTTTACAATGAGAAAATATTTCTGGCCCAAAGAGGCTTAATTATTGTTTACGGTTTTATTAAGTTTATTAAGCAAATTATAACGAAAAATTACTGTTTAAATAGAATTATTAAATATATAAGTAAATTTAAAGTTGTGCATTTATTTATACAAAAAAATTTCTTTAACATTGAACAAAATGTTAATTCTATTAATAATAGATACAGAAGCTTCAAATTTCGCACTGCTTTTAACGAAAAAATGATTTCGAAATAATGGCTCATTGCTGTCTCCTGCTCAAAATGTATTTTATTTATTTATTTATGAGAAAGTTGATGGAATATATATGCGTCGACCTAGATAGTAATTAAATTGACGAGAGAGTATTCAATCCACCAGTAACAAGACCTGCAGTCTTTTACAGGCTCCCATCCGTTGTGTAGGTCCCCCCTTTCATTTTTTTTTTCAACTTTAGTCTGTTCTGAGATAAGTGAAAGCAAGGTGCTAAAATGGAAGTAACCACGTTCTAAAGTCTGAAGTATTATCGCATTACTATAACTGAAGATTTGTATGAAATAAAAGTTTAATTAATTTACAAATATTATATATCGACATCAATATAGATAAAAAGAAATAAGTCAAGTGCAAAATGGCTTCAGTGCGTTCTTTGATAATTTTGGCAATTATTACGATTGCTATTTACAGTGAAACAAGTGAATCTGCCAGAATATTGGGAATATTTCCTTTTTATAGTAAAAGTCATGCCATTTTGGGTGAAAAATTGATGAAACTTCTTGCGAGAAAGGGCCATCAAGTAGATGTTGTCAGTCACTTTCCATTGAAAAAACCAATTCCAAATTACACGGATTTAAGTTTAGAAGGTTCAATTCAACATTTGGCAAATAATATGACTCACAATGTGATAGAAAAATTAGCAAGCTCTACTATGGAAGAAATTATGGATTTTTTTACTATTCCCTTGTGTGAACTTCTAAAACATCCAGTCTTACATAACATTATTAAAAATCCACCAAAGAATCCACCATACGATCTGCTCATCGTTGAGGTATTTTTTTATTTCAAATTGTAAGAATAAAGTTTCTTATACTGTATATTAATTGATATTCAGTTCTGCCCTCAAAAATTATCTTATCTAATCGATGAATAATGAAATGTTCCATTATTCATGGATTAGATAAGATAATTATTGAAAGTAGAACTTAATATCAATTGACAATCATAAAATCAGATTGAAATCCTTAGGGGGGTGGGGTCGATAATAATTCCACGGTAAACAACATAGGGGGGAGGTAAAAATGAACAAAGTTTGGCTACGAGATTTATGGAAGCCCTAAAAGAAAAATGGAATATTGCAAGCTATATTTGTTAATAACTAAATAGTTATTTAATTATAACTTTCTTTCAGTATTTTTCAGCCCATTGTTTCTGTGCTTTCGGTCATCTTTTGAAAGTTCCCGTAATCGGTTTAACTGCATCTGTTATACTCGAATGGCATAATGAACCTCTGGGAAATCCTAGTAGTCCTGCTTTTGTACCAGGAGGTTTATCTCAGATTTCTTCAGAAATGAGTTTTTGGCAACGTTTACAAAACGTCCTTTTAACAAAATTTATGGCTTATGAATTTCATGAAGTGGCAAAAAAGCAACAAAAATACGTGGATGAAAATTTTGGACCTGGTTATCCTAGTATTTATGAACTCTCGAAAGGAATAGATTTGCTGCTTGTTAATTCGCATTATACTCTTAATGGAATCAGACCATTCACTCAAAGTGTGGTGGAAATTGGAGGATTACACATTGAAGACAGTAAAGAAGAACTTGTACCAGTTAGTTGTAATAAATATATATGTGTATTAATTTTTATGTGCCTCTTAAAGAGTGACACTGATAACGATGTAATTTTTTAATTATTAATAATCTTTATTAATGAAGTATTGCAATAGGAAATTCAAAAATGGCTGGACGAAAGTCAACATGGATGTATTTACTTTTCATTCGGCTCGCTGGTAAAAATAGAATCATTTCCTCAAGAAACTCTGCAAGTTTTTTATGCTGCATTTAAGAATATAGCACCGGTTCGTGTTTTAATGAAAATGGCCAAGAAGGATGAATTGCCATCCGGACTTCCAGAAAATGTCAAAGCATATCACTGGTTCCCACAGACTCAAGTTCTAAGTAAGTATCGATTTCCTTTGTTTTTTTCCTAGTCACAAGGAATTTATGAAGAAGATTCAATATATTTTTTGTTTTCAGAACATAAAAACGTGAAAGCCTTTGTCACACACGGTGGCCTGCTAGGAACCCTCGAATCAATTTACTATGGAGTCCCTATGATAGGTTTTCCATTATTTGGTGACCAACATGCTAACATGAGAAATTATGAAAATAAAAAAATTGCAATTGTTTTGGATATCAAAAATGTAACCGAGGAAAAGTTTACCGAGGGTTTAAATGAAATTTTAAAGAATCCTGAAATAAGGTCAGTTATTCTTAGACCTAATATACTTGAGTAACTTTTAAATCTAAATTGACACTTTTTTCAGGAGCAACATTCAGAAACTGTCTAAACTTTATTATGATCGACCCCTAAGTCCTCAGGATACGGCTGTCTTTTGGGTTGAGTATGTTATGAGACATGGAAATGTTTTGAGATCACCAGCAGCAAATTTGGCATGGTACCAAGTCGAACTTCTAGATGTTTATGGTTTTATATTATTTATGGTTTTAGTTTCCCTTTATACTATATTTTTCATAATTAAAATAATATTTAAATACGCTTTCCAAGCGAAAAAATTAGATAAAGATGCGCTCTTACATAAGAAAGGAAAATAGCTACATCATTTGCAGAACACTACGAATGAATTGTAAAATTTGTTTTTAGGGATCCGACATATACATATACATTTTTAACAGTGGGTTTCGTAACCCAGAGAGGCTTAATTATTTTGAACGGTTTTATTAATTATTTCAGCAGGCAAAATTTAACTCTTATCTATTTATACTCTATAAATGCAGATCTATCATAATAAATCATTGGAATATATTCATAAATCACCTTGGCTTGTCAGTATCTAAAAGTACCTATTCATCCACTTAGTTTTGAATTTATGGTTCCCAAACTGCGTTGTAATAAAAGATGTTCTTGAAATACCACATACCAAAAATAAAACATAAAAATGATTTCTTACCTGGTAAAGGAGTGTCTGAGATTGACTCTTGTTCTATGCAGACTTGCCTTCGTTCAAAAAGAATTCTCTGCAGCTCTTCCTCGTGAAAGGTGGAAGCTGCAGTATTGTTTGCAGGCATCTATAATTAAATGAAAAAAATATATTATGGAAATAGTTTTACAACAGTTCGAAATTTAAATAGTTTTCAACTTTCAGCTTACTTAGAATAGCAATTTCATAAGTATTCTAAAAACCTGAGACGTTGAATATTGATCACTTGAACTTTCGAAGAATTCCAGAACCCTCATTTACGTCATTGATTTTACCTTGTCAGTGATACATTAACATTACACATTTATTTTTATACACACACACCCTTCAATAAGTTAGAATCGCTTTTATGGGCAGTAAAATTGAAACCATTTGGCAATCTGATGATCGCATTTAGCAGTTTTATAGCTATTAGTATATCAGGTCTAGTTTAATAATCAACATTATACGATTCAATGCTACGAGCAAAATTGAGATAAAAGCATTCTGGCTATGAAAGGAATTATGAAATTATAGAATTCGTATCGAGGAATTTCAATTATTCACATTCCTATAGATATTGATAACTTAATCTTGAACTTGATCAATATCTATTATATAAGTAATTGAAATTACCCTGACGAAAGTTTCGCGACTGAAATTCATAAAGATACAATTCGGAAATTATTCCCTTTGTATCCGAACTAAATAGTTTCATTCCGATCTAATCCTATGAGAGTTTTCAATTATTCTTAATCCTTTTTAATCTGTGCGTAAACTCCTAATTCAATCCGAATGAATCTGAGGTTGACCTTTCAATCCTTTTAAATCCGCAGCCTCAATTCGAGTGAATCCGAAACCAATCCAAATGAATTCAAACAAATTAATCTGAATGAATCCAGTTTATCCGGTCATTTTTTGGAATCATTCGAATTGATTCGGATTGACCGGATTCATTTGAATTACAAGTTCGAATTGATTTTTAGTTGGTATCGGGTTGATTTGAATTGAAACTTCCTTCGGAATAGATCATAATATTAAACTGTTTGGTTTGGATACAAATTCCGTATAGATTCGCGAATTGGTTTGGAATGAATTCTCAATCCGAGACTTCCTCTAGGGTATTCTGCAGCGATAACCAGACTTCGAGCTTCCGATCGATTATTAATATTCGTAAAATATAAAAGAACTGAAATATAAAAGAGAATGAATAAAGCAAAAAGTTTAAAACCCTGAAAGGAACGTCTGAAAAAAAGTAAAAATATTTTTCTCAAAGGAACGAAGTGTCCCAAAAAAGTAAGACCCAACCCAAAAAAGGCGAATAATTTTTGCATATTTTAATTCAAACTAAGAAATCTGTATTTTAATTTAATTTATGAAATATAAGAAAGGTTTACTTTGAAATTGAGTTGAAAAATACAAGTGAATAAATATAATTAATAAAAAGACAAAGCAATTAATAAAAATAAAGCAATTCCTAATAACCATTAAAACTTGAGAACCTTCTCGACCACCACTACTTACCTATGTAAGTACATAGGTATGTCAGGTCAGGAGTCAGCAAGATTCTGATGTAATATGGTCGAAGTTTGTTATAGAGATGAAAACCACAGAGTGGCAAGTTGTTCACAGTATATTGTATTTCCTTGGAACAATTTAATTCCAAACACGAAGAAGATTATTTAAATTTCAATTTATTTAAATTTGAATTCATTTATTCAATTTTCTCAGCATAAGTTTTATTATAGTTTGAATTTCAGCGCTCGTGGAAAATAATGATGAGTAATTAACTTCCTCTAGAGAATTGAAAAACGATAACTGCTTTAATTTTAACTTTAGTTTTTCAAGTAATTCTAAAATTAATATTATTATCTCGGCATACAGATTTAATCGAATCAGTTAAAAATGTTATACAAAATAAAAACGATGTGAGCTTTTAAAAGTAAAGTGAATTTTAAAATGAAACTTTTAACTTTTTGTACTGAGGTATTGATCTTTTACGTTTTGTTTTTTAGTTTTTAGCTTTTACTCTACTAATATATGAATATTTTATACTTTAAGAAGGTTTAAACAGCCAGGAAAGTCGGTGAAAACAAAAGTTTTTTAAATAGAATTTCAGATCCATCGATCCTCACTGCACTCAGTAAATCCCACTGTGTTTGAATAATAGAAGTTTACTTCTAGAAGGAGACTTTATTTTTCCTGGCTGTATGACTCCTAGAAACTCATCGTAGAAGTTTCACAATTGTGCAAAAAAAACTTATAATGATCTTTTGCTGATAGGATATCGTCATTCTAATGTATATACGAAGGCGTTTGTTAAGATGACAGAAGACGAAATTGGAAATGTGCAACAAAGTTTTTTAATTCAAAGTATTTTTTATTTCTTATGTATACAACTGTATATTTCAATACTTTTAAACGTAGTTATACTAATTAGAAACCCAATTATCGATAAAATTCAACAAATTACTTCATTGTGTAATAGCTTTCGACTTTCTCTACTTTATTTAATTATATCCTTTTTCATCGATTCTACATCACGTTGTTGCATTGAATTCAATTCCGCTCTTCAGGGGATTATACGTATATAAGACTGCCTGATTAAAAAAAACAAAGAGAATTCGCTATTTCTTTTTTGGCTCAGGAAATGTAATTACTGAAACAAGGATTAGAAATAGAATTAACTCAGAAGTACGATGGTGGACTTACTTGTTCTTTTTTTGTAGTTTGAATTAAAGGAATGAGATAGGTGAAGTGCTTGGACACATCTAGTGAGGTGTATTAGAGTGTAAAACGTTACATTTTCAAATGTTTATTTTCCCCTATATGACTGATATAATTTTTTTATTACAACTTTATGGATAAACGTAAAATAACTTTAACTATATATTTTTTAAGAGGGACTGTGAGATAAAGATACGAAGGATATATAAATAAAAAGACCGTTTCAAATAATAAATAAAAAAATATTATTTGAGGGAATATTTTCAAAAGGCTCTATATTTTATGATTTTTCGTATTGTTTCAATTTAATTAACAAGTTTCATTTGATGTCCTTGCTTTATATCCTTTATGAATTTTGATCTCAATGGATGCTTCAATTAAGCTTTGATTAACCTGTGTTAACGATTTCGGACTTTGTTTAGGTAGGTACTCTATATTCTCTATTCACGTACTCTATTCCAATAAGTATCCCTTTGCATATTTAGAGGCCAATAAACGGATATAATCGGGGTTATATAAGTCCTTTAAACAGTAAAGTCACGTAAAATATAAAACATGCTTTAGAAAAAGTAAGAATTTCTTCAATAAACATCAAAGTTTAATATTTATTGATTTTATTATTTACTTTTATTTTTATTGTATTTAATTTAAATTGCATTCTTTTAAAAACCATTCTCTAGATACAATTTTCAACGTAACTCACAATCAGTTTAATCATGTTTTCTTATTTGATAATTTACGTGAGTTCAAGGAAGCGAATTCAAGAATGTTGTTTTCACTGCAGTGGTATATATCATAAGCCATAACGTGGAAATTAGCAGCTAAGTACCCTCTTAAGATTGCAGCAAACGATATATAGTTGTGCTGCAATTCCTTTGAAGGATTGAATCCAGGTCCTTATGGGGTCAAATTGAACAGACTGAACAGCCATTATAAGAGAAAAACTCGCATTTTAACGTACAATTTAACAGTTTTAATTGAATTTTTATATTTAAAGAAGATTTTACTTTTTACTATACCTACATGAAAATTTGTCACTTTCTTTTTAAAAGGTAATGAGTTTTGTGCCACCCAGATTTACTTATTTCAATTACTTAATTACAACTTTTAAGTATTCCCCTCAGATCAGAAAAAGACAAATATTTTAATTTTATTTACACTCGTCTTTAACAAATGAGCATGTTTTTTGCTTGAATTGATACTTTGACATCTATTTGATTAATCAAAGTAAGCATACAAGGCCATCTCTGATTAATACATTAATGTATTTTCAGGACGATTTTCATCTATTTAATTCTAGAAAATATCCTACAAAATGCATGTAAAACTGAAGAATCAGTGAAATAAATTAATTTGAACCATTAATTAAAATGCAAATAATTTAGACTGATACACAGAGTAAATTTAGGAGGGTTTTAATCTCAAGGGGTAAGATATTTAAAGTAGTATAAATATACATAGTCCTTTTTCCCAAAGGTACTTTTGACTTCTGCATACGAAATTATCAAAGCTTGAAACATCCACCTGTACCATTAAGTAAAAAAAAAGCTTGGGAAAATGAAAAACTTTTCTCTATCACCACATTAAAAAAAGTGACCTGAATATACAAAAGAAAAATTTAATTAACAAACTCTCACGTTTCTTGAGAGAAAAAATACACATCAGATCGTGGAGAGAAACTGAAAACTACTGAAGTTTGAACATCTTTCTGGCTCGAGTGTGATGATTGAATTTATCTATACTTTAGCGCCTTGGAGAATATCTGCCTGCAAAGTGATCTCTATGTGAACTGAATAATAATATATATGGGTCATTGTCACATAACTTAGGTTTTCGAATTGAAATAAATTGAATTTTTAAAGTAAAAATTGCAATTGATTAGTATTAGAAAAATTGTCGAGGTTCTCGGTGGTCTTGAATTATTTTTTGGATACCATATATCATATGAAAATTCCACATATTAATTTTGGGGAAAATTTCGTATGTTAATATGGAATTATAATATCGAAAAAAAGCGGACATGCTTCATTGAGGTTTTATTGAATACCCGCTATTAGAAATCCCAGAGTAGGAGAGTGGAAAGGACCTGACAATGAGACAAAATGAAAGAGAAGTGATCAGAGACGAGCTAAAGCTTTGAAAATTGGAGTTTATAAACCTACTTTGGGAAAAGGGGAGAAAACAAGAATGAATGAATGAATGAAAATTCACCGAGAATGAAATTTTCGCTGATTGCGATGCTGAACGAACAAATATGGAACTAGAACAGAAATTAGAGAATGAATATTTAATATTTTTGAATTCTGAAATTGAAAAGCCCGTAAGGGTGTACAAAAGCTTAAGCAGCTTATGGCAGCTTATGAAAAGATTGTATTTCCAATCATACTTCCAATTAAGAAATTAATTATCTACAAGCAAGTTCAAAGGCTTGAAGAAATGTTTTCATAATCATTCCAAAGAGAAAACCATGTTAAACAATTTTTATGTCTAAATTCATTAAAATTATTTATTGTATCAAGTGACTTAAAGCTATTAATTTAAAATGAGATAAATTTAAAGAAAATGAATATTTTTAATTTTCCTACTATAGAACATGTATTAAAATTGGAATCCTGGCATAAAATGAATTCATGGGAGAATTGTGGAAAAATTCTGCAGGTTGTTGAATTGAGAGCAGGGTTCAATTTTCAGGGTACGTTGAAGGAATAGTGTCATTCGTTTTGCAGCAGAAACATTTTTCTTAAGAAAAGCCAGTGCATATGTCGTCTAGTGTCTTCTATGTCACGTAGACAAAGCATTATGAGTTAAATGAAGAAACCTTGGCACGTACGATAATATCTTTTGTCAAACCACATTAAAAATGCTGTCCGGAGAAAAAATGTTCATTAGCTACACTATTTAAGAAAACGTAATCTGCAAAATTATTCTTTGGTAAGATGTATTATGTAAGTTTATTTCAATGTTTTACACCATGAAATTGAAGAAAGAATGGTATAAATAATTTCATTTAAAATGTTGTCTGTCTCCACATTTAAAGCATACAGAACATACAGTAAAAAGAATTCGGTTTTTCCTCCAAGGCTGTCAAAGGTTCAGATCATGGAGGAGACAACGGTATAAAGCAGATAAATAAAGTCACAGTTTTATAGTCCCTTCGAGCGTTTTCCAATCATCGAGAGAAGTTGACTTCAACTTGATGCGAATTTCTTTTTCCGACGTAATAAAATGTCACTTTGATTCTCAGTAAAGATAAAAATGAAACGTCAATGAAACCTCATTACTCTCTTTAATTTTCCACTATTGAACTGCAGTTTGTGTAATTTAAAAAATAAAATCAAAAATCGTGTGAACCTTCTTTCCTCTTGTATCATGTGTTGCAGGTATTTTTAAATAGGGCAATAAAATTCCTCGTCTCGTTTGCGAGATAGTTTGATGTTATACTAAAACGATACTAAAAACATTTTACTGAAATACAGAAAGCAGCCCACGTTTTTCGATAGCATCATCTAATAAAAGTTTAGTAATATTCCCTGTTCCTTTGGAGGAATTTAGAAAATAAAGAAAATGTCTTGTAATGCTCACAGGAAAATTTGCGTTCCGAGCGTACACTATCATCGTAAAGTACAATTAACACTATGATATTATAACGAACAACCTGGCTGATGTAGATGGAATAAATAGGAGGCGTGATGTCGTGTATAAAATACAGTCGCATGCCCTCCGACAATTTTTGCATAATTATGGCGACAACGCCTGCACAAAGTAGAGAACAGTCGCTTTGAAGCCACAAATGGTTATTTGAAATCGTGTTTCTGTTTGAATTTTATATACCCTTATCAGTGATGCGGTAATCCTCGAAGCAAATTTATTTTACAATTTACATATTGCATGCTAATAAAATAAAATTAATCACTCATTTGAATTTCAACCCCTGAATTAAATTAAATATTGATTTACCTCGCTTTGCGTCTCCATTTTAGATGCTCGAGATGTCATACATTTCTGAAAGAATAAAACATAATTTCGAATTAGGTAATTTCCAATTGTAAATACAGAAAATGTTTTCTTTTATAGAAGTCTAATTATATATTATATATAGGTACAATATCTAATATTTTCTTTGTAAAAAGAACACTTCAGAAGGTAAAAATTGGTGAAATATTTCGAGTACATTTTCTATCTCAAGTGGCTATCACAACATTTTTATATGTCCAACGTATCAAGACATTACTATTTTATATATAGTTTAGTGAAACGTGAATCGATTCAATTTCCGTTCCGTTAAAGTTAGTACACTCTTCTCTCTTCAAGCCCATCGAATCAAAAATAATAGGGTGTTTAATAACAAAGTCTTCCATTCTGGTAAATCGTATGTGATCTGGAGACATCAATTACAACTTCAAAGAAAAAGTATATCAATCTTCAAACACGAATGTGCAATAAATTACAGCATTTTTATTTTAAAAACTGATTTTTACATTCTCATTTTAAATAATGAATCTGTGAATATACATTAGTTGTTAATATTGCTAGAAAAATACATTTTTCTAGCCTGAGTTTTTTTTCTATTCAAGAATCTAAATTGTAGATTTAAATTTTGAAATAAATTACTCTAGGCTAAAACTTCCTTATTAGTCGAGTCAGTAGACTGATTATTTATTAACTTCCGGTTGGTTGGGTCTCGGAATGATACCATCTTCTTACTCAAATTATTAAGTAGGAATTTCCTTCAAAAACTCTAATTAACAGCAAGTTTAGTCACATTTCAGTTAAATGGATGAATATTAGTCCATTTGGTACTGAATTCGAAAGCGAATTTTTCTTTAAAAATTAATTCCGTATAAAAATATATAAAAAGACCTGGAAAAAGTCGGCTTTTTAGTTGTTGCATGCGATAATAAAAGTTATATTTCAGAAGCCTTCTGTTGTCAAAAAGATAAACGATTCAGAGCCAAAATAAGCAGAGAGAAATGTGAGAGTGCTTTATATACAATAAAAGTGTTTTCAGGAAAATAGAAAAAGCAATTGAGGGGTTTACATTGCATATAGTATTGTTATTCATTGTTAATTCGTTTCTAGATGAAAATATCCGATTTAAATGCTTATATTCATTTTCTAGATTATATCTTAACATATTTCCCTGAAATTAATCATTTAAATCACATCAGCTTTGAAGTGCAATTTAACTCGTAGAAATTCGCGGTTTATAGCATTACACTGTGTTTAATTTACCTGAGTACATTCATGACCTACTATTATTTCACAAATAACACTCGACTCATTGTAAGCATATATTATGTATTCTGAAAACCACCAAATATTGCGCATTTAATGGTTGCAATTAAAACAATCAACAGAACTAATGCGATTCTAATTGCCGTTCAATTATTATATGCGAATTATTATTGTAATTATATCTATTGTAGTTATTGTAGAGGAAATTATGATTCGCCATTGTAATGAATAACTAGTATAAATATATGATCGATCAATATTTCCCAAAAAAATCCTATAGAATTTTTGTCTTTCTATAAAAAGTAAAATAAAAACTTTGATCACAGAGAACTTTATTTTACAATAGAGAGAAAAGCTCTCCTTTATTGCCGTACGATTTTACAGCACTCTCAAAGTAAATTGTAAATTTTAAATTCTTTCTAAACTGCTGTTAAAATTTTATAGTATTTTCGACACAGACTCGTAATTTTTTTAACACCTAATGAAATTATAAATATATATATAAAATGTGAAAATACATTTGAGAACTTTGCTAATCCTCTACACTGAGAAACTCTGTATTAGAAAAATTACTAATATCGATAGCAAGTAGGGGCAAAATCCCAAAATTGAGACATTTTAGTACAGAAAATAATAAATTTTGAGATTTTTCCCCTACTTGCTATCGATATTAGTGTGGAAAATGTCAGAATTCTTGAAAACACAACGAACAAAAATTTATTTGATTCATATCAAGAGCTCTTTTGTACTATACTTTCAGGATTCCATTTCCTGAATGATGTTATAAATAACGGAAGCTGTAAGATAGTATACGTTCTGTATTGAATCGATGCTCTATAAATATTTATCCTGATGAACGGGAACCAAGGTCTATATTCGTCATGAAAGCATGACTTTCTGTGAATAAGAATAAGTCGACGTTGAAAAAAATGATCCTATACTCTCCAATTCATTTTTACCCAAAAGAAACTTTTTATTAAGACAATCGGAGGAGTTATCGTAAAAAAAGTGTTAAAAAATTTAATACTTAAGTAGAAACTCTTAAACTTTTTATATAAATGACTTTTATGATTTTATGAACTGTATAATACGAATTTCATTGACAATTAAACTTACAGTTGCTGCTCTGACAATTTAAACCTAGGTGAACGAATTACCGCAGCGGTCGACCATGTCGAATTGAATGCAGTTTACTCTACTTTTATTGCATTGGAAACACGTACAAGGATTTTATTGTTCGCCGATTCAGCTCTTGAAAATGAGGATTTCGTGTGTAAGATCCAAACCAAAGAACATTTGTAGATTTACTAAGTATTACACCAAATTTTACGGTTATTTTTTTCCATTTGGTCAATTTCCTGTAGAGAAAATTGCCGACCGAAAATTGACGACAATATAAAATACAAGACACTGTAAAATTTCCGAAATCTTGTATAAATAATTGTGTTGCTGGGCTAATAATATAAAAAAGAAATTACATTACAATTTTTACAGGTGATGACCATCCATTAGAATAGAGCGCAACTTTAGTACATTAGTGATAAAATAAACTACATACTTTCTTCACTTTTATTATAGCCTGTTAAAACAAAAGTATATAGCACTGTTAAAGGTTGGTAAACGAGTGCAAGGGATTTCCATGAATTTAAGGATTTTCAAGAGCTTTCACAAGATTTAAAAAATTTCAAGAGGTCGTAAAGGATTTCAAGAGATTTTAGAGAATTTGAAGAGGTTTCGAGTGATTTTAAGGAATTTAAAAGGATTTTAAAATATAGATTAGATATATTAGAAGAACATTGTTTTTATATTCTGTGGGTAAGGCCTTTTGAAAGGAAATTAATTTTCCTGCGTTATTTGCATCGCACTGCAGCATGCAACCATCCACTATATATACCGCAATTTAATTAGATCCTCTTTCGGCCTGCAATACCTTCTTGCAGTTCATGCTCCACGTATGATGTCCTTATGCCATGCCGACATTTATAATGGCGCGGCATATAAACATGTTTTGTAATTTAAACGTTATTTGCGAAATTTACGGTTTTCTTGGTCCTGGTTCGGATTCAGAATGATTTATCTGTGTATATATGCACCAGTTTACTCGATGCAACATGTCATCATTATTAATGGTATATAACGTGTTAGCATATCCCTATACCAATTAATTTCCTGTCCTCCTAACACTAGGCTCCTGAAGGGAATGTTGCGAATAGCATTCAATTAAGGGAAGCGACATAATTTGTTAGTAATTATTTTAATAATTTAGTCAATTAAAGATATGTAATAAAAACAAAATAAATACTTTGACATTTGTAGGCATTTAACAGACTGTAAACAAAAAATATACAAGATGGGAATGTATACTACAAAGAAACTGTGCAATCTTGACAAATATATCTTGAAGAAGAAGTACTGAAAAATTGGTACACGTATTGCACGATATTTCATTTTCTGATATTCCACGAAATAACGCGGACAGAACCTTCGCATGATTTTCGTGTTAAAGGAAGATGATCGTTTGAAAAATTGCCCTAGATAGATAAAATGTTTTCATTTATATAAAATCTTGGAAAGCAAACGACTACATTTTTATATGAAAAAATAATCTTTAAATCTACAAAAGATGAGGAAAATATCAATATAAATTTAATAGAGATCAACAGAAGCTCTCTGCAACCGTTTGACAATTGATTTTATTATACTTTTTATATATAGCTTATATTAAACATGATAGATTCTGAACGTAATATCGAGTAATATACATATAATGCATTCAATGAACTGAAATGATTGAAAGAAGATGTTGCAACAGGTTCAAGTATCTAATCCAGTATTTTACAGTTCATTGAACTGAACAAAATACCTACAATGTCTCCTAAACTCTCTTTGACTTCCATTCAGAAGTTTAGATAAAAGTATTAAAAATTATATGTGAGGGATTAATTTACTACAATTAAAATTAAAATGAATTTACGCGATTTTATGTGAAACAACTTGTAAAAAAGTAATAGGACTCGTTGAGCGAACATGTCACTTTCTTTCGAATTCTTTGAAATTCTAATGTGTCCTTTAAACCATTAAATTATTCGTCTTACATTAAAGAATTCTATTTCTTTTTTACAACGATACTTTTCTGCGATGAAACTAGCCTTTTACACCATTCCTCTCTTTTATGTCCTCAAACTAGCATTGTCATTTCCCTTTAATTTAGACGCCGAGTTTATATCGGAGAGTGAAGTTAAAAAAACACTACATAAATATCTGAGAGATTTAAGTTTAATTTTGGCACTTTGATGTCACGAATGTTTGTTAGTTTAACATCTAGTATGGACTAATTTAATTACCTTGAAATTAATTTACGCCCAAGAACTTCGTGGAAGATGCAATAAGATACGACACATTGCCGGAAAAACGTCACTGCACCAAAAATTTAGTCGATATTGTATCTTTTTACTTTTTTGAGTTCAAAGGCATGCCATTACTTCTTCAGTCAACGAGGAGCACCTGTAGAGTTTAAATTCTC
Source organism: Synergus umbraculus (assembly GCA_900474325.1). Classification (NCBI taxonomy): domain Eukaryota; kingdom Metazoa; phylum Arthropoda; class Insecta; order Hymenoptera; family Cynipidae; genus Synergus; species Synergus umbraculus. The sequence continues at coordinate 118,471 of UCOK01018764.1, read as the reverse complement.
TCATACTTTTTTTCACTAGCCTTATAAATAATATTTATTAAAATATAATTTTTGTGAAAAATTATCCCTTTACCATCGTTATAGTATGTTTAATGTTTCACTTCTGATATATGAAGAGAAAGGATCACAATAAAAAAATATATATAAATTTTAAAACTAGTATCTCTAGTTCCAAATTCTTTAACTGTTCGAGAAGAAGTAACTCATAAAATGGCATTATTCTATGACAATTTTATTATTCTGAAAACAGGATATGGAGTGAATTTTCCGGTCGGGTATCGCATCTTCCAGATACCTTGCCATCCTTTGATAATTTATTATAAATATGCAGTTATTTTGCACAAAGAACCTGAAACTCTAAAAAAACATTGTTATTTGATAAATTATCTTCTCTTTCGTCTAATTTCCTTTCAAGATTGATTTGAGACTTCAGAATTTGAAAGACAACATCCAGAGCTAATAAACACATGTGCTAAAAATAATTCATATGAAAAAATGCATAATTAAAAGAATTTTATTAATTATATTTATAATTATATATTTATTTAGCTCTATAATCTAATCATGACCCTACGATTTATTTTCAGTGTCAAAAATTCGACACATTTTTAAAAGAAAAGAAGGACGAAAATACTGTTATTTATTTCTTTTTTTTTTTTTTTAGTAAAGGACCAAAAGCTTTTAACAATATATTGTAATGAAGTTAATAATTAATTAAGACCCGGTCTCATATAAACCATACGCAGCGTTGAACACGCGATTTACTACTGAATGTCAAAGTCGAAGATCGTAATGTGGAAGCATGACACAAAGTGCGCGCGCCGACAGAAAGTAGAAGCTAAAGCTTTTGACTTAAGTTGAAACGCGCAAGCTCTCGTCAAGGAACTGCGCATTTTATTTATAAATAAAATAATTTTCGGTTTTTTGAATTAAATCCCAATTTTTTATCAAGAAATTCAGTGAAAGCACTTTATACTGTACACATTGCACTTTGTATTTGAATGGAACAATATATAGTGCATCTATATGAACTTCAGTAATTAATTTCAAACTTGAGACTTCAAATAATCGACAGTCACGTTTTGTAGACTATATAGCATATATATTTAGCATAATACAATGAATAATTAAATAAGGTACATAAATTCTTATCTTATACATCTACTTGGAAATGAGGGATCGACCACGAGTTTTTTTTTGTAGCAGGAATATATTCCCTAATATTCAGGAACAGAGAATATTCCTATAATATTCCCGCCCCAAGTATTTCCTTTCCGTGTATATTTTTTAACATTATAAAATAATCACTAAAAAATATTGCTATGCTTATAATATAAGTATTTGAAGATATAAAATGAGTACAAAGCGAGTTTAAAAAATTTCAAGTGATTGCAAAATATTTTAAGACGAAAAGATTTCAATAGATTTTATAAAAGAATATTTGGGAATGTTTAGTAAATGTACCAGGAATATCGATCCTTCGCTTGGAAATTACATTATTTTACGCTTCTTCATTTTTTTACTTTCAGTAAAGCCACGAGAAGTTTTTCTCGCACAATAAAATATATTAAACATTTTTTTAGTTATTAAATATATAAAATAACAAATAGAGAAAGTGATAATAAACAAAACAAAATAAACGTCTAATAATTCCACTTGCCACCATTTTAAATCTAGAGCTGGAGACCTTAAAACATTTCCATTTCTGGCGATATATTCAATCCAATAAATTGCTGTATCCAGAGGTTTTGTAAGACGATCCAAGTACAGATTCCGGAATTTATTAATACTGTTCCTAATTTTCCAGACAGAAAAACAACTTGATATGATAAAGATCTAAATCTTGAATGCCTAATTAAACATCGCTTCAAATTTTTACCTGTAAACAGGATCTTCTATAATTTTTTGAATGGCAGCTGTAAAAATTTCTTCATCCAAAGATTCAAAATCCAAACCAATTGCACAATTATAATGTACATAGTGATTAACATTACTGAATTGATCCACAAATAGTGGCACTCCAATGATAGGTACCCCGAAATAAATTGATTCCAAAGTACTCATAATGCCACCTTGTGTGACAAATGCTATAATGTTTTTATGTTCTGAAAGATATAATTTAATTATAAACCCTTATTTTCACCTATTATAATAATTCCTAACAATATGCTCAAGTTTGTGATTAAAAAATGATTAAAGCAACTAAGTATCAAAAAATACTTGCTTAAAACTTGTGTCTGTGGAAACCATGAGAACGCTTTAACATTTTTTGGTAAGCCAGGTGGCAATTCATCATTCTTATCAATTTTGATTAAAACTCGAATAGGATTGATGTTTTCGAATGTGGCATAAAAAGCTTTCAAAATTTTCTTCGGGAATGATTCGATTTTTATCATCGATCCGAAAGAGACATAAATACATCCCTGATTACTTTCGTCAAGCCATTTTTGTATTGCCTAAAACGAATAAAAAAAACAATTATTTCTATTCATTCCATTTTTATAACAATGAAAATTAGCAAACCTTTATAGAAAAAAAATCTTTTATAGCTACTGTATAGTCAAATAATTTCTCTTACAGGTGGTAATGTTTTATTATCATCCTCAATGTGCAATCCTCCCACTTCGACCATTGCAGGTGTCAGTGGTCTAATTCCATTTAGACTGAAGTGAGAATTTACCAGTACAAGAGCTATATCTGTTTGAAGTTCATAGATACTTGAAAATCCTGGCCCGAAATATTTTTCCACATATTTACTTTGTTCGGCTGTATAATAATTATACATGGCTTTTACCACTGTAGTTGATACTGTATTGATCAATCGTTGATAAAAATTCATATGTCCTGTATATGAAAGTGACCCACCAGGAACAAAAGAAGGTTTGGCAGGATTGCCAAAGGGATCATTCATCCACTCGTATAAAACACTGGTCACTACCCCAACCATTGGAATTTTTAAATGTTGACCAAAAGCATAATAACAGGGTGAAAAAAATACCTAAGAAAATATATATATTTTTTAATATTCAAAGAACTTTAACAAGAATAATTTTTTATGTAAATCCCTTCTTCTCGGTAAAGTAAATTTCGTCGCTAGGAATATTTCTTAATTTCTCGACACTTATTTACTTATTATATTTTTTAAGATTATGCGTAATGATTTTCTTCATTACGCATGATGAAAATCATACGTAAATAATAATGTGTGTAATTGTTTACCTAATATGTAATTATAATGTGTAAATACAGACGTCTATTTATCGTATTACTTAATATACTATAATGATATAAAATGTATCACTTTTGTATCATGATTTTCTACATTTACAATTAATTTATACATTAAATACAGTACACGTGTCTCCTGTATAAAAGTACATGTTTTATTGTCTTGTTCATGTCGTATAATAAATTTTGATATTATAATATTAGCCTTCTGATAGCAATTTTATTATATGCATAACCAGAGGCTAAATAAACAATAAAACTATTAGAATCATAATTTTCACCAAATCTTTTTATATTTAAAAAAAGGTTGATTGATATTTTGTATGTATTTTCTGTCTGCTTTTTGAATGATCTCAATAATCCTATCTATAAAAAAGTGATGGTACTATATATCTCTCAAATATCAAATACATTGTTGTCGAAAACCTGATTGGTTTTTTAGAAATTGCGCGAATTGTGTGAATGTGCCGAATTTGCAATCTTCCGATTATTTTCTTGTCAAAAGAATTGCTGTCAAAAAAGTTATATTCAGTTATAATAAAACAGAGAATATGAATTCTACATTTATTGAAATTTTAGAAATATGAAAAGATTTCGCGGTATTTAAAATTTATTTCACTCACGTGCACAATGACGAGGTCGTATGAAGTATTATTATTTTTTTTCTCAGCTATTAATTTTTGCAACACTGGATGACCTAATAATTCACAAATATCATCACCACTTCGCTGCATAAGATTTTTTACCCAAAAATATGATGATCCATCTTTAACAAATTCATAAGTCAAATTGTTCCTTAAATCTGGCAAGCTACCAGCTAAACTCAAATCATTATAATTTGGAATATTCTCTTTCTGAGGAAAATGACTCACAACGTCCACTTGATGGCCTTTTTTTGCCAAACCTTTAATGAGTTTTTCAAACATTTGAAAGTGACTGCTTCCATTGAAAGGAATAAGGACCAATATTTTGTAACCAATGCAGAATGCAAAATTGAGCATGAATGAAAGTAACACAAGAATCAGAAATTTTGAAAACCGCATCTTGTTATCTTGAGTCAATTTGATTTCAGTGATATGAAAAGTGTTAAGTCTGAAATAATTATTCAAAAGAAAAGTTTCCCACTAAAGAAGGAACTTAGTCCACGCACAAGCGAATTAATTCGCACGCACTTTTCGTACTCCACTCTCAGAAAACGCTCTTATCTCTCTTATTTATAAAATCGTTCACGCGTAAATCTAAACGAAAATATATTCAAAATGTCGAGTTCGCTAACAAAAGTAAAGGAAGAATTGGAAATGCTAAGCTTAGGTGTTTAATTCTTCTTACGTACGTTCTTAACGGACTACTATTATAAACTGTTGAAAAAATTTGAGGTAAAATACAATGTTGATGAATGTGTCTATCTAGGAATTAAACGTTTGTAAACCATAAGGTATCACGTTATCACTCAATACTTTGTTTATACTAGCTCAAGATTTTAATCTCAACGCTATATCTTAAAGTAATAAAAAATACACAAAAATAGATCCTCTCAATGTTTGACTTCGTTTAAATGTAAATTTTTAAGGAAATGTTTTAAACCATGTATAAATAATGAGTCGTGTGACTTGTAATAATATTTCCGGTTTTCAAGGAATATTATTTTAAAAAACTAACAATTAAAAATAATTGTTTGTAGCTGTAGATAAACATATTGAAAATGATAAGAAACGTTTTTCTACTAGTTAAAATGCATTTTCTCTATATGAACTAAATATTGATAAATTTTTGTTTTTATTTTTAATTAATTATTTAATTAATTTTGTTATTAATTAAAATTTATCAATATTTTTCTTTCGATTCAACTAAAGTTATATTTTTGAATACAAAGTAAAGTTGGGGAACCTAATTTGCTCTCATGGTAAAATATCACATGCCCCTAACAAATTTGCACTAATTGACTACACTTCAGTTGGTAACAGTTCGTAACTTTGTCTGCTGCGAGTATCAAGTGTTTCATGCAGTTTCATGAGCTTTGACTCGCTTTGCCGTGAGCTTCTGTCCTCTGGTGAAGCCCTTTTGAAGCTCTTAGATAAATTATTTGCTTTACCGACTTCAGCAATTCAGCTATAAATTGCATCTATACAAAATACAGACTGAAGACTATTAGACTACAAGAACTTCAAAAAGAGTCATTGCAATTACAAGCTTGGTTGGCCTTGTCGTCTGAAATGTCTAGCGATAACTAAATCTATTTTTAAGTTAACGTGAATCGTCAGTACCATGAAATTTAAATTTACATTTTAACAACTACTAATTTCTTACAGAAATCAATCTATTATTAATTGAACAATTTTTGTTATAAGAAGAATCTGCACCACTTTCTATAATGCTTCTATATCATAATGGGTATTTAAAATTTATGTAAGAAAACGAACTAAAGAAAGAAAACAATTCTTTATAGTAATTCGAGTAATAATAATAATAATTGGTGTTATTAATATAGACTGTTCGTGATTTTCGCAAAAAACAATAAAAATGTTACATATCATTTCCTGTTTGCTTTATAAGAATAACTCAATTTTTGTATATTGTTATGTATGCTTTCATTCCTTAAAGTCAATGACTTGTTTTTTGAGTCAAGAAAATTCTCAGATTTAATAACATCAAACTTGCAGTTGACACTGAATGTCACTTTTGCTACGAGAAAGGGTAGATTAATTAATCTGCTAGAGAAATCTAAAAAGACAGTCTAGATCTCATGTTACTGAATCAAAGCCGATTGAAATATGTCAATGCAGAATCACAAAAGGAAACTTCCGGTCACCAGTAAACCACACAATTCTATTTAGTTTTAGCATTTGTATGCAACACGGTCGATTCACTGCGGACATTATGAATACACATTGACATACAGTTAAAATACACATGGATGAATTCGTTGAGTAAATCCATTGATTCGCTTACATGCTTGTGTACATTGTACATTAATATATACATACAATGTACAATTCCCTCAAATGTTTGTTTTTACACAAATTACACATTTTCATAATCAGACATCTACACTTTCATTTTATGACTTTACTCTTTCAGAAACAATATTTTACTCATCATTTTATTATTGCTTCCTGAAAATTATGTATTACAGAGTACTAAAGTGTTTTATTATCAATATTGTTATTATAATTACGACTATTATAATTATTCAATTAATCATATTAAATTAAGACTTCTATTCTAATTGAAACTCATATTTTATATGTAAAAAAAATAATAAAAATAGGTTCTTGAGAAGAATTGTTTTTCTTCAAAATGCAAATCAACGGAGATTCCAATTCTTCACTGGACTTTCCCATTCTTCGAAACGAATCTTATCCACAGCAGAGTCAAATTATATGAGGAAGCGTTTCAATCAAAGAATTCCGACAGTTACTCAACGTAGACTGAATTTCATGACTCACGCGCACGTAGCTTTCAACTCTAATCGTCAATAAAATTCTTTTCTACAAAATTCTATTCTTATAGAAGAGATAATCTAGAATCTGCTCTGAAAATTCTATGTCTGCATATATAAAGATTTATTGACAGTTTTTTTGAAGAAAGAAAATTTTAATTCGAATATGTTGATAACGCAGCGAGGTGTCTTTATGTAAAAAAGTTCTTTCATGCTAAACGCCATATACCGCGTATTAATGGCACTGCAAATTTAACATCAAAGCCTTTTCCGGAAACATTTAGAGTCAAAAAGAAACCGATTGTTCTCTGTCCTTGTGCAATTTTGTAACTTGGGCTCTGGCCAAGAATTTTTCCCTCACTAACAAGTGGATGAATAGTACACATTTCGGTTTATATGTTTTGTGTTTCTGTACGTGCTTAATTAAAAGAACAATATACATTCCCAATTAACCAACTTATGCATTGAAAGGCTCTTCGTTATCGTTTTGACCCAAATATCGAGCATCATATGAAATAAGCTATAGAATTAATGTATGCCTGCACTGAAGCTTGAAAACAGCACTTAGAGTATTTCAAATTACTGAGAAGTGATAATAATTATGTCCCCGAACATTATATCACATTAATATATGCTTACAGCATTGAAGCTTGGAAAGAACACTCAGAGCATTTAAACTTACTCAGAATTGATAATTTTTATTATGCCCCGAACATTATACCAGATACTGTCAGGTTCTACAATATTTTATTGAAGTAATAATCTAAAGTACCAGTCAGTTATACGATACTTGGTTGTAAAATTATATTAATGATTTCATATCTTTAGTAACCAATTAAGGAAACTATCTGACACTTTTGCCAGAATACTTGAAGATAAAGTCAGCTTTTAAAAGATTCAAAGAAGATTTAGCGCAAAATAAAGAAAATCAGCACCTGCGACAGAATACTGATCGAGACAAATCTTCCTATTCTTTCCAGTTGAGAAATTTCTCATGGGGCTTGTCTAGATAGGAATAGTGGAGATTGATGTAGTTTTCCAAATTCGGATTTAAATTCCCACCGAGCGTGACACTTGGATATCAATAACTTCCTCTCGAGGTTTATAAAACATTTTCGCCCATGATATGTTATAAATCCATGGAAATTGTATTTATTAGTAATAAACACATGAATATCAGTATGTTGGTTACTTTATACTGAATGCTGATACTTCAAAATTCTATCATTTTTTTAAAATCAATATATACCTGTTATCAAGCTTGAATCCATGTTTGTTTGTTTATGTACATATGCCTGCATATGGAATTCAGTTGTATTTATTTAGCAGGAATGTGCACATCTGATTGTATTTTGAATCACGTAATGCTCATTCCACGATGTGAAACTCACACACAATTGCCAAACGTCACATCATATCGAGCCCGACACATGCTGACACATTATTAAAAAACAGTAAAAGAGAATTGAACACCTGCTGTGATTTATATGTTAAAGGTACAAAAAGTTATCGAAAACTTATAAAAAACCCTTTGGTTTTCCAAATTTTGAATATTCAGAAAATTGTTGAAATCTCTATAGGACAAGATGATATTTAACGTAACTAGTGGCCTAGTTAAACAACAAATTCTATTTGGGTAGATTACAATCACAGCATCCAATAATTTCTGATTCGTTTATGCCACGACCTTCGCAAACGTCCTAAAATTTGTCCACCCAAGGGAAAATTGAGTTTTAATCTGATTTCGAGATTAATCAATTAATCTAGAACTGAGAAAAAACTCTAAAATATAATATCCAGCAGAATAATTTTAGAACAGTAGTTTTTTGTTAGAATAAACTTGTGGAAGTAATTAAAAGGTCATAAAAAAGAAACGCTTATTAACGTGATAAATACAGTCCTTTCTCTTTGTTTTCAGCTTCTTTTCATGGACACTAGCATTAACCTTATAATTTTTTTATTTAAACGGTACACAGAAAAATCATAAACTGTAACGGTTCTTGTATTACATAATTTTTCACATAATTTTTCACATACTTTTCATCTACTTTTTGTGATAACAACTAACTCTACATCTCTAATAAAAATTAATATTCACAGTTTGTGAAGATAGATAATTATGTTTGTTACGTTATTTGAACTATGTTTCCTTGCTCTACTAAAAAAAGTATAATGATTCATTAAAAATATCATTAATATGCTGGTCACGTAAAATAAATGGTGAGTCATATCACATGTCACGACTCAACGCCGAGAGAAAATTGCTCTGGTCAATGAACAACATATTAAAAAATTAATGTTGTTATTGTCACGATAAGTTCAAACACCTTCAAGGTTCAATTTCGTTCATACTTGCTGTACTTGCAATTACGGTCATCAATTGACATGACATAATCTTATATATATATATATATATATGTATTCGTATTTTGACAAAAGTATGATAGGTATATATATTGATTTATCAATATAACATGCTCATCTAAATTTTAATGTCAAGCTGTAAATTTTATACCTATATGAAAATATTTGTGTTAAATTTATGAGGCAATTTCAATACTAATTAATTAGACATGAATTCATGTCTTGATTTGTTTCAATAACTTCACTATTAATATTGTAATAGATAAGCAATAAAAGACAAATATTTAAATAGAAACCACAATTTTTTCAATAAATAAATTACAATCGCCGTGCTGTTTTGCACGTTTCGTGTGATTCATCTTCCGCAATTTCAGCAAAACAAAAAAAAAAAGAACAACTGATAGAGAATATGATAAGTCGATGTACATTTTTCGTGAATTCACATATATATTCCTGAAGTGACACATCAGAATATACATCTACAAGTTAGAGTTCGAATTGAATCATTCAGACTGAAAGTTCGAACGAATTCTGATTAATTCGAATTGACGAAATTCTTTCGGTTTGATTTGTGATGGGCATCGTTTGTTTCGATTACAAATTCCGAAATGATTCGGATTTTGGTACGTTTACACCACTTTTTTAATATATTAGAGTAGATATTTTAAATGGATATTTTTATTTCCGTTTAAGAACAAATGCAGTACATCGATCTGTGCTGCTGACATTATACTTTAGAAAAAACGCACGACAAATCACATGATGGTAAAACAAAGCTGTGGATACTTATATATATGTGACCAAGGCTGTGGATAATATATTCGCGTAACGCCGGTTCGCTTTCAAAGTAATTACTGATTCTTTATGGCTCGCATTATCCTTCGACTTGAAGACTGGATCGAAACTCTATCAAGGGTCGATTCAGCCAGGAAATACCCCTAGAATAAGTTCCTCTTACTTTACGTAATGGGTTTTTCTTTTCTTTAACAAAGGCACTATAAAAATACGTAAATTGGTTCTATAAAAAAATTTGAATAAAGTGAATGCAAATAAAATAAAATTAAATTAAATTCAATTAATAATATTGATTTAAAGTTGCCCATAAGTGAGTATATTTAAATTAAGCAATTAAATGACTTTTCTATACATTAAATCACTTAAATAGCTTTTACAAATTCAATAAAAAAGGCTTCATTCGAATTCTGCTGAATATTCATTTCTTGAACCAAGAAGTAAATTCTTTCTCAAATTTGCGTCAGTTTTGTTTGGGGAATGAAAGAAATGAGGAAAGGAAAGAAATAATAAAGAACCTGTGGAATAAAGAATATCCATTCATTGCTTTGCTTTACGCTACAGTATGCTGGGGAAGTTTTGCTCTAGACATTTGAATTATTTCCTTTACATACTGGTCATGTTTTACTATTTTGTACAACCTTCGCGAAGCTTACAAAAGACTGAGAGTTTCTTTATGGTCAGAAAGGAATATTTAAAACAAGACAGAGTCGAATAATTGAATAACTTCTTGTCTGAAGAGACGTTATGTCAGAGTTAGGGACAGGAATGTTTGCAATTTTAAGATAGAAGAACATAAAGTAAAAAGTACATAGATAAAAACTATTTTTGCCTTATTTAAAATTACTTTTGCATGTTTAAAATATTGTTTCATACAGAGTGAGATAAAGTTTACACAAATGAAAATCGATAAATTGCAAGGACACAGCAAAAATCGGCAAACGAGACGGAAACATCAGTTTGTAACGAGTGACGTTTGGACGTATTTTATGTTTCTGCAGTAAACATGATCGAACGTGTTTGGGACGTCTAACAACCGATTCATAACATTCTCGAGGGTAATGCATGTAAAGTGCTCATTATGCCACGACAGCAGCTGCTCAATTTTTATTAAAGACATAAATTAATTAATGAAGTGGAAAATTGCGTCAAGGGTCGTGGCCAAACTCTCTCGATTCATCAATATTAACAAGGCACTCGATAATGGGGCCAATATAATGAATTCCCTTTACAAAATTCATCAACCTTCTAAAGTGTTGCTTGAAACATTATCAAAATTTTCTTTACCCTACCAGTTTTTTTGACTTCAATTATTTTTTAAGCGCTGGCTGATATAATGGATTATTGCAGATTTATTTTATATGACAAAATAATACATTATATAACAAAAAGGTTGCAATTTCCTTATTCGTGATCAAATACATGATATCGATTGCCTAAGTGGCAGTGTTGGCATTGCCATAAACTCTATTTAACTAGCAAATAAAATCACTGGAAGGAGTTGGTACTTGCAGTGCTCTCTTCATATTCATTTGTCAATAATAGTCGACTCCTATGCTTGGCTTAGTATTATGTTGTTTTATAATGCCGAAAAAACAAATTTTTCCTCGAGAGCTTTACACATTGGCGATCGATGAGTCGAAATGTTTAAACACGATAGACAATGTTCTTGACCTAACTGTCTATCGATTTAAACGATATGTTGGCGGGTAAGAATACTAACAATGAGACAGGCCATTCAGAAAACAAAAAGTCAAATAAGGTTCTAAGACCTATAATTCACACGTTAACAATATCTATTTTCAGCGAGCTTTATAGACTCAAATATTACCACTTTTAAATTGACCAAGCTCGGGTTATTTACACTTCGTCAGAAATTATGCAGTTTTACTAAGTAAGCTTGTTATTTCACCTGTAATTTAACAGTGTCTCTTGTTCGTTTTTACAGCCGAGAAATAAGTTGTTTTTTCAAAGTGTTTCTCAATTTTTAAATTAGCACCTTGCTTCCCTAATAACACTATGGACTTTGGAATCATTTGTAAATTGGTGGCAATTGATTCTTTATATGCACACATAGAATTTACGTAACACACTTTTATGGATTTATTGCTCTTTAATCTATATAAAGCCTATCAAAATGTATCAAGTGTATAATAATTATGTTTGCATTTTTGTTAAATTCTTTAATCAGCATTGCAAGAATTTTTATTTGTAATCTCTATAGGAGTATTCGCACTTCTTTTTTGAGCTCAAACGTTATAAATCCCTTTATCGTGACACATTCTTGGTTTCATAATGATCGATCTCATTTTGTAATTACATTTCTGAATTTCTAATAATATCTTCGAATTCTCTTGCAAAGATTTGCAAATAGAAAAATGCACTTTTTGACTTTGGAAACATCAAGTTTTTCAATAGGGATTGGCTATTTAATTTCCTTTTCTAAAAGACAGAAACCGATACATTAGTTGGGCGGTCGAAAGTCTGTTGGGCTTCAGAATTGCAGATTCTATCGACTTAAAACGCATTCAGAATTCATATCAAGGTCACTTCAATTTATTTCCACTGAAATGTCAAGTGGGTCTAGAAGCAGCGACTCCAATCAATCGCTTTGCTTCTGAAATCTTTGATGTGGGTTGTTCAGAGGACATTCATTAGCTTATATATCATCTCCAGGGTTACTCTAAATTTCGTTTCACTTTAGTTTCAATTTAAATATTTTAACTGTAGAAATTTGAATCTGCAAAAACAGTCTTTATTTTATGTATTGTATAAACGAATTACAGCTAATCGTAGTTCCTTACATTGACATTGAGAATATGCTTCTTCATTCTTTATCGAGCCATGTCAGGCCACCGAGTTACTAATTGTACTTAACTACCTGGAAGGAGAAGGCAATAAACGAGCATTGTTTAATTATTTAAAAACCCTCTTATGTAAACCAAATATTGAAAGAAAATAATTCTATTTTCTTAAATTTATGAATTCAGATTCTTAGTTGAAACCTTGCGAAGTAAAATATTTGAGATTGATCTAATTAGATCAAAAGGGAGTGACTTCCGTTTTAATGGCAATTGAATTAATTTAAATATTATTGTGATTTAATTTTCAATTAAATTATTAACAGCATGGCAATTATTTATCTTCGTCCACTCAGAAAAAAAGTTTGTTTGAATCAAGCAAAGATATCATATATAGGGTCAAAGAAAAAATATCTTTGAATTGAACAAAATTTGTTTGATTCAAACAAACTTTTTTCTGAGTGTCAATAGAAAGTACGAAACTTCACATAAATATTCTAGTATCTTGCGTATTATTTTTAACCACTATGTGTTGATTCTTCTATTTGACATATACTATGATAAATAATTATAGCGTAAGACATATTATACTACCACCCAATAATTAAACTGAAGAAATAGAAATATAATTACTCTATTTTATTCCGGGAGATAAATAATTTTTCCTGTAAATTTCCATTATGAGAAATTGCCTATGATTAATAGGTAACAATATTTAATTAATTCATGAAGAATTTCAGGAATATAACTTTTTAATGCTTTTATAAATTATAATAGCAGTTTAAAAATCTCTTCAAATCCTTTGAGAAATATTGAAATATCTTGAAATCTTTAAAATGTCTATTCTATTAATATAAACTTATCTATTGTTAATGTAATCTGTTTTAAATTATTTTTAAATGACACAATGATAGTAAAAATATGATTTATACATATATATAGTTGGTGAGGAATCATTATTCTTTTTTATGAAACTGAGATATTGGAAATGAGTCTCTGCATGGTGTAAAGATAAGGGACATTTTGCACAATTTACTATATAGTACATTGTATATAATTATATAATTACACAAAACAGGAAGCAGTAATGTGCACCTGTCCCATTGGCTAAATGTGAGCTCTATTCACCACTTTATTGGCTGTTGAAATACTTACGTATACATTGATTTTAAATGTATGTATAGATACTGAAATGCTGATAAGGCCTAAGGGTACTTTTACTACTTATGTGTGAAGCTTAACATACTACGCGAGACAGGAAATGAAGCGCTCTTCATATTTAAGGCCCTTTTGATGTTTCAGATTGGAAAATTTCCCTTTAAATCATGAATATTATAATCAAAATCCGCTATTTCGCGGTTGCATTCATTAAAATTTAATTCATTCATTTATTTTTACCATTGATGTTAGTCTAAATATGCTAATTTATTATTTGACAGTTCAAAGTGTTCACTTCATAATCTGCATATTAAGATTAACGCTAACACTATAACAAGTTCTTTATTTAGAAATTTGATCCATAAATTTATCTAAAATACACGTAATCATCCTAAGACTGCTATTTTGTCAATGACACTGAATATCTTATAATCGTTAATTTAAATTAATTGGGTTTAAGTGCGATAAAGCTTTGTTTGTCATTGATGAATTTATATAGGCAAGATCATAGATAAATTACCTACTCATGACCTTTTAGGATATATTTCAAGTATTTTATAGCCTCACTCTGAATCACTTAAATATATCTCTTTACTTATGAAATAATACCTTTTTTTCGTATATTACACATTTTTTCTATAGAGACATATTAATTTAATAAATTAAAGAGATTAAGAACATTGTATGCAAAAATTTAATACAAAACGCATAATTATTACGTCAGTAACATATGTTTGTTGATTATCTCTCTTTTTTCTTACTTTTGAACTTTTTATCCAAGGGAGAAATTTTTCAAATGAAATTATCTATAGAAATCAAAAATGTTTTCTAAATTTTACGTCATGTATTCTATGAACAATTATAATCAAGATATTAAAAATTTTTAACGGATCAATTTAAGGTCGATTATATTAAATCAATATTTACAATAATTAATAACATTATAAAAAGTATTCCCTGTTTTTTCGAATGAAAATTGCTTTCTATAAAAGTAGTTTAATCTATTTTCTGAAATAGTTACGTTTATCAGATGATTACGCGTTATCATCATACTCGTAATTTATCAACTGTTCGACCTCGATAAAAGCAATCAATGAAATCGATAAAAAAATGAAGATCATGAAGGAATGCAAAAAGAAATTTATAAAAGAAAACTGAAAGTTAAGGACAAAATATTAAATGTTTAATACTTTTACGAAAATAATGAAACGAATGAAAATATATTACCCTGAAGCAAGTAATAACTATCGCTCGATTTCCGCCGTTGATTGACTAATCAAGATCTTCATCACCCTGGAAACGCCACATATTCCCATATATCTATATGTAAATCAACTGCGGCAATTTTATCCTTGAGGGATAAAATTAAAAGTCCCAACAACGAAATTATTAATATGATCGGGATCATTTAAACTATATCAGATGTAACAACCCTCTTATTTTTTAGACGAACATTATTAATTATTAATTAAACAAACATATATTTTATTATTAAAACACTATATTTAAAAGAAACTTTATTTTCTATCTCTCTTATTTATGGTTTTTGAACATAGCGCAACTCTCTATAAATTTGAGTCATTGAACTAGTAATCTGACTCAAAGCGTTTTATCTCTACAAAAAATGTTATCAACGTCCCACATCTACATTAAATTTCATATTGAACTTTACACCAATTATTAATTGGAAAAAAACAACTCATGCAGGTATGGATTCCAGTGATTACAATTCATCTTATCTATAATTCTGATAAACAATATCTAGCTGTTTCACGTGAAAAAATGAAACCATCCACAATCGTAAGAATTTAATTCTATAATTGTAATCATTTCAATTAAACCAGTGAGTTATATGTATTAAGAAAAATTACAACTGGAATTTATATTATAGGTAACTATATAATAGGTAGCTTTAGACTGAAAACAATAAAACGTTTACACTAGTCGAAAGTTGCAGTTGAATTACACCTAAAGTTCAAATCTATCGAATTTGAAAATCTCCAAGTTTTACAAAATAAAAATTAAACCATCGAAAAAACTTCCTAAATTTTGAGTGTTCCACATTGATATTCAATTTTTCAATCCATTCAGCGCAGTCCATAAATCATATCTCAGGAGACATACATAAAAATGAGATTTTCTTGAATACGAATCGAATACATTATTTATCTACTTGCAATTTATCCAGAAAATAACAAAAATAGATAAAAATACACGTTGCGGATGCAGATTCACAATGAGAATCAGTGACGCACTTCTGGCTATTTGAATCAGTGAATATTCATTGAAATTTTAATAATTTTTGTTTTTACTGGGAAACTAATAAAATTTATAACTGAAATTTCAATTTATTCAAATTTCAATTCTTAGAGTTTTACTGAATTAAAGAGCAGGAAGTAAACTTCTGCATGTTCAGAGTTGAACTGCTTCAAATTTTACTCAAATTTTCTGAATAAATTGAGAATAAATGATTTATGCAGATGTGTGTCCAAAAATTAATATTCTACATACTTTGAATGCATGAATAATATCTAGTTTGGAAATCGCTTTTTCACCTAGTTGCATAATTTGTATATTTTCCTACAAGTGGCATTCCTTTGAAACAGACCTTGAATAGATGAATACAGCAATCAACACTGTCTTGAAGATTTTTTTCCATTTTGCGAGCAGTGCACCGAATGAATCGGTGTGAGATTCGAATGGTCGAGTTATTTCATAGCATCGTGAGCGTCAATCATTACCATAAAACACAGGTAAATATATAGTCATCTCGCGACATTGTTAGTCAACGATGCGTAAAGTTTTTTTTTTTCACAATATCCGACTACTACGCAGTTTTTCTTTGCCGATGATCACTCATTTTTTGCAGTTCGACGAATTTTGTTACAATCATTCGACGATGAATTAATAATGAAATGATCAATTGACTTTCAGGCCTCAGGTCTTCATTCAATTTTCGTTAATAGTTATGCATTCACATTCCATGGATTAAAAATAAACTTCATTACACTCTTCCTTTTACTAAATCTAAATCTAAATAAACAATAAAGATATGTAATTGTCTTTCCGATCTTCTAAGCTTTCAACGGCTATCTCGAGTTCCCGAATTTATGATCTTACTCGAATATGTGTGGCACCCTGGGAAGCTTTGCCAAGTTTCTGAAAAATTGCTGTCACTTAGAATCCTTTTCATCAGACTAAATGAGTTTTTTAACCCACGTTTATTGTAATCTTACTACACTGCACATCAATTTTTTTTATCTGGCAAACATTATAGGTGATATATTAAGGTCAAATCTCGTATCCAACATTGCTAGTTATGTCATTCTGGCAATAGCTATAGAATGTTATATAATATATATGTACATATCATGTATGTGTGTATATTACGGCCTGTTCCACACATGGCTGTTGATATATATACAGAAGGCGAGATTGCCAGTGGGAATCCCCGGTTAGAAAAATTCATCAATTGTTCAGAAGCGGTGTGGAAGATCCGCATAATACAAAAATTCCCTGGATCGATAGCGTATTTTCCACTGTTTTTCTTCTCAAGATTCAGGCGATGTTTGTAAAAAATAAAAGATTAAAAAGAGAAAACAATGTATTTCTAGTCTCTTTATAAAAATCTAAAGCAAGAAGTTTACACCAATTAATCCAGTGCTCATTTTCTATTAAGTAAGAGAAATACGCTTCTGAATATTCTCAGGAGCACGGAAAATGCTGAATTATTTCAACTCTTGAAAAATTTATCTTGATTTGTAGTACCTCTGGGAAAAAAAAGGTATTTTTTAAATTCAGGAAAATCCTCCACTGCTCCATGTGTCGCACGCAGGGACTGCGGTATTTTTACCCTTGAGTTATAATTGCGGTAAACGTTTTCATGCGAGGTAAAAAATTCGTTGACGGATGATTGAAACTTTTTCCGATAACTCTTGCAAAAAATAAACGATTTATGTCAGAAAGCGTTAACTCTGCATAAAATTGGCAAAATCAGAGTCGCATACTCCATCACTACTATTTGCGTGTCTGTCACTACTAATTGCAGAGGATAATGAAATAATAAGTTAAAAATTAATCTTTAATCAATTTTAAACGATCTTATGCACTTCCTGTGTGTTACATTTTTGTGAGGGGGATATAAAAAGTTTCTGAAAAGATATCATATCCTTTTTTTTCAAATTATGATCTCCTTAGGCTCATTAATATAGCCGGCTAAGCCACTATATCTCGAAGCTAGGCTCGTCACATTGACACTGATATTAAGGAACTGGGTCGCGCTGTTATCGATCACTAATTCCAACTACTGTCGGGAGAAATGTCCGGAGATTCATTCTTCTTCAGCGATGCCGGTTTGCAAAGCTTTAACTCCGGGACGCATTTATTTTTAAAAGTACCGGCGATAAAATGTGTTGTTAAAAACTCTAAATAAAATGATTCAAGCAAAAGTTTTTATATTTCAAGAATACAAATTTTGAATTATTTTGCATCCTTTTGAAATCCCTAAAGACATATTTAAATTTCTTTGATCTGAAATTGAATTCTCTGAATTTTTCTATCAAAATAAGTACGGAAACGTTATTATAATATTCAATTTACATATTCGGCTTAAATTCAAATTCATAGTCTATTAATATTTTCACTTGAGTGCTGACTGTGCCGACGATAAAAATAAACGCATCTTCAATGCTCATAAATAATAATTTTAGCATCTCCGTGACGAGTTCTTTTAAGTGTGTCTGGCATCGATTCAGAAATATGTATAACGAGTTAATGACATGTATCGATATCTTAATTACTCGAAATTAATAACAGATATTACTCATCTACTACAAAATATGTGTGAATTTGATAACAGCTTATTTTATTTGATCATTCAAATAGTCTCGTCTGTGAATCATTTATTTTTCTAATATAGTTCCAATACAGAGAAAGATAGCACCAAATCAACCGCATCGATAAGAGAACATTGCTATTGTACTGATTGTACATGATGTGGTTATGGATCGTTATAAAAATTTCAATTTCCGTCTAGAATAGAATGCACATTACTTCAATATGAAACCCAGTTATTTCGCGTTTCATTAAGTGAAATTAAACTGCAGTCGTATTTTTTCTATTGCGGAAAATGCTATGTACTTAGATCGATAATGCCCTTCAGTTGGTCGGCGGAAGCTTATAAACTAAGGGTGCTATCCACACTGCTTCGAGACAAAATAATTTAAGCATATTTTAAGCAGAGACACGTCTCCGGTAAAAAAAAATGTACATAATAAGATTCCACACAGATAAAATTGGTTTTCATGGTCTTGAAAAAAATTCTAGTTGTTTTCCTTGAAATTCCAAGGCTACTGTATTAATTATTCTACAAAGATTAACAAACCAGAAATTACGTATTCTAGTTCACTAATTTTGCAAATTTGACCTTGTAATTTGTAGTGGATCAATTTTTGACCTTGGGAGAGGTGTTAAAAAGGTGACGTGCATTGGCGCTTTCCCAGAGACCCGTGAATTAAACGACATTAGTAACGTGCTTCGCATTCGTACTCTCTAAAGTGGAACTACTTATCGTAGGCAGTCAACTAGTCACGTTACATTTTAACATCAAGAATGAAGACCAACATCGATGCGAAAACTAGTAGCTCATTAATCAAATCACATATCATTTAAAGAAGACTGGAATAGGACTGAGACAGATTTATTAAGACGTTGAATCATAATTATAATCAGATTAAAAGTTTTCTTTTCTTGGATAGACATTTAGGAATATATTTGGTCAAACGTCAATCACTAGATCAAAAAGTACTAGCTATTTACCTCCGCCTGCATGAAATGAAAGAAAGTGACCTAGTTTTAGCGAAAAATGTTTACTATTGCGAATATAAAGTTGGTGAAGCTAAATTGCTCCTAATGTAAAGTATCGCATGCCCTTAAGGTCAGAAGCAGAAAGTCACCTACTGCGCAAAATTGTGCATGATCCAATGCGGGAATCGCACGATTCATGATATGAATGCAATTCATTAATAATAAAGTATATCACCGTAGGCGTTTGGTGCCAGATGCCTGAATGCCAAGTAGATGCGGAAAACGTATACTTCTTTTTTTATCTTCGCATCTATCTAAGATCTAAGAATACATTGAGAGAATTCTTTAAGTTCTTTATTTAAACGAAACTGCTTCCTTTCTACTTCTTTAATTCAGAAAACTGGAAAGAAAAGAAAAAAATATCTTGGACGAGTATTTTTGCACCTAACATTTATGGCCAAGAAGATTGCTTTAAAGGATGAGGATAAGCAAGTGTTTGATCCTCAGAAAATTAGAATTATTGTATTTCTTTCATCACTGACGAGCAGCCAAATGCAAAATATTTTTTGGATTTTATGAAATTTATAGATATTTTAGAAATTTTAAAGAATTTTCAGAAATTCACCTGCTAGTAAATCTAAATTATAAATATCCCTCATTCCTAACAAATACTAAATTTTTGATGCAGCATTGGAAATCGATAATCGATATTTAATGTACTACTCACCCTTCTTTATAAAAACGACGAGATAGGAACGATAAAAATCTACGAAATAGGGGCAACTTCTATGCTGAATTTTATCAAGAAAGATCGCTTGCAAGGCCAAAACTCGGAAAAAGCTTTGAATCCCTAGGATCGATACTTTTTTTATATCGCACGGAAGTGATTCCTCGATTACGCACGTAATACGTGATGTATACGCAAATACTTATGTATATGTGGCTTGTACAACACATACTGTAGTGGGCGTAAACTCAGTCAATACTAAATACAGGGTGTCTCGAAATGCAACGAAACACTAACCACGTGAATATTTCCAATCTAGTGTATATTTTTTTAGGGGAAAACCCTTAAAAGAGCTGATAGCATTCAAAATTTTGTTCTATAAAAATAGGAACACTTACCTTTGCTTCTAGCTTCCTTTCCTTCAGATTCTGAAAATAGAAATGAAATTTAATTTAATTTAATTTAATTTAATTTAATTTAATTTAATCTCAAGATCAAATAATTTTTTTTTAAAAAAGCAGAATATTTACCTGCATCTTGTACGCAAATTGCAAGATGTTCCCTGAACCTCGATCTTCTGCTAAATCCAATTACATGCACTTCTATTTACACTTGCACTTTATTTACACTTAGACGTTAAAGTTAATTAATAAAATAAATAAAAAAATAAATTAAATATAATCACACATTGAATAATCACTTTAAATAAATAAAATTAGAAATAGTTATTTCAAATTTTAAGAAATACTTTAATCACGCACTTTGAGTTTCTCACGACCTCGCCAATCGAGAGTAAAACCGAAACTGAGGTAGAATCATAGAAAGGATAATAAGTGAATAATATGTAAATAGTAAACAATGGGAAACCACTTCAAGAGACGAACTAAATTAATTAGGTGGACTGATAATAATACCGAGAATAATACAGAAATATGTAAACATGCACTGACCTTATTTGAACACAAACTTCTTACTGTGTGAAAAGTTACATATAATGAACTAATTTTGAATAATAAAAGAAAGTGTCTACCTGTACTGAAAAAATTCGGCTATTTGTATTTAAATTTCAGTATTTTATTTTTTTAGATCAAGGTCTAAAAAATAATGCAATCTATTATCCGGATGTATTAAATATTAAGATTTAATAAAAATCCAAAGAAAATAAGATTCTTACTAATTTTCTTCAATTTTTTATAAAGTCCATAATTTTGCGTCCCTTTCCTAAACTATGAATTCTCGGTTTTATTGAATTTTGCTAGATTTCATCAATAAATCTGTACCGTCGTTTTTCAATAAATTGAAAGTGTGACTGCCATGTCCCATCCATCAAGTATTAAATTCCAGAACAAAACTTCAGTTTACAACTGAATTTTTTTTTTAATAATCTATTTTAAAAATACAAACTATAGAATCCGGATATTTTTTTGAAAGTCAGACAGCAAAATAGTAGGAAGTAAAGATTTATTCTAAAAGCTTTTGTAGATTAGTTTGAACAGATATTTTTGAAACCTCTGTTTTATATTTATCGATATTTATTTCTCAAAGTGATTTAGATCCTAAATTTCTCATCAAGATGAATATTCATATCATATATTTTTTTCGTTCTATAGAAATTCGCTAAATTCGCTAACCTTCTAGATAAATATGGATCTCACATTAAATATTTATAGCCCACTTACAATCTTGCGTGAAATTGTTCCCCTTGTCCAATCTCCGGTACAAAATCGTTACATACTTTAATGTTATAACCAATTATCTCCTACGTGCTTTGTAGTGAAAACAATTTTGAGTTGTATACAAATCATGAGCGATAGCATGATTATAAAGAAAATAAATAATTGCGCATTCCGTCTCTAATTTTGTACACAGGAGCTAAATAATTTTTAAAATTGAACACGTTTTGTTTAAAAAATGGGATCACGTTATCTATCAAAATTTAAGTGATCCCTTTTTTCATTTTTGTAATGTAGAAAGTTTTTAGCAACCACTCTGGATATTTGATATCACACTTCTGACCTTTAAACTTCAGTTACGAGTGTAAGGTGATAGTTCCGAGTATCAAACTACATCTAAATATATATATGTATGTATATACATATATATTTTACAAAGATTAAATTGCCCACACCGGATTAGAGGCGCCAAGAGAGAAAAAAACCCAGCTTCAACTAAAATTCTTTCCAAAGCTTTCGGAAAATCCACTCGCAATTTAATTTAACACCAACAGAGTTTTAGGATCTTCTCTTAAAACTATAAAAGTTTTATACTGAAACATTCAACACATTTAAAAGTAAAGTGTTAAAAAAATTGTTTAACAAATTTTTTAAATAAAAAGAAAAGAATTTCAATTTGTTTAGTTTCTTTCGTATTCTTTATTAAAAATTGTCCTCCCAATTAACTTTCAATCTACAACCTTTTTACAGCTTAAAGTAAAACTGAAAAAGCAGGAGAATGAAGAAAAAAGTCATAAAGTAAAAAAATAGAAAATCATATTTATTTACAAAAAAGGAACAACTTCCGTGAATCAAGATTATCACAATACCACATTTTAATATGGAATTTCCAAATAGGAAAAAATTAAAATTAGGTATAAACAGGAACTAAGTCAAAAGTCTTTTGTCGATGTCCGTATAATAAAAACAATAGCAAAACTGGTATAAAAAACGTTTAATTCTTTCGAACAGTGTTTCATGCTTCCTCTCGAAAATCATCATAATTTTTGTCTTATTATAATTATAATTAAGTCATATAGGCCTCTACCTTCGCTCTCTCACGCAGTACAATTTGTCCTTCTATATTAATTAAAAATATCACAATTAATCCAGAAATTATAGCATATCTCACAACTTTCAAAGCACACTCCATCCGGCTGTACATTAATTAGATAATAAATTTTTAAGTTGGCATATTTTTCGTGATTCTATAAATACCGTATGGTAATTATTTTACAGTTTGTTAAATCTAAAATTCTTGGAAAACTAGTCCGCAATTTGTCATAAGGATTTCTGCGAGATATTGAATGTTTAAGATTAAACAATTTTCAATTTCTTTACCGTGTTTCTAGCTTAACGAGATCTATAGAAATTTCGAAAATCCAATCTGCTTCACGTTTCTCTCGCCTCTGGCGTTAAAAATAATAATCATTCGTTAAATCTGTGATAATTTCTAAAACAGATTTAATAGTACTCATGAGCTGATATATTATTTGAATTTATAGAGGGCACATATGTTTTCTTTCAATCAAGTAATTGAACTAGACTTGTCGTTTATTAACCATGTCTGATAAACTCAATATTGACGCGATGGTCATAGGGAATTCATTTGAGAAACATTAATAATTCAATGGCTCGAGCTGGCACTCATTAGCGCCGAACAATTTTTCTCACATATTCATTAGGTTTTTTCGTTATGTAAAAATTATCAAAGAAGAACAAAATATTATTTTTATTAAGTCTAAAATAATATTATCGAAATTGCACTGAAAAAATTATTTATAGAAATTTTCCTTGACTTGTCATTGTTTAAAATATTTCATTAATGTTTACAAAAACGATAATGAAATATTTTGAACACAAAGTCCAAAATTCGATGGCAGTCATAGAAAATTTCGATAAACAATTGTTTTCCGTGTGAAAACAGTGTTCCAAAGTCTGGAAATTAATTGAGGATTGAAATTCAAGAGGAGGAAAGAAGTCGATCGTTCGTAATGTTCCAAGATTAATCCGATTTATCTGGGGAAAACCCCAACGCGATTTTCTGAATAAATACCCAACACCTGACACCGAGCTTGCCATTTTAAGGTTTCAAATTGCACAATTGCAGGAATTTACATTTTAAATACTTAAAACAACCGTTAGTCTCAAGTACTTAATTTTTTAATTGCAATTTTTTTTAAATTTCATTTAATTTCGTTAGATAAATGGAAAATTATTAATTTCAATTTAAAATTGGACAATAATTTTTGGACGTACAATTCTCTAGATTATTTTTAGCTGATCAGTGAAAGTGAAATGAAAAGTTTCAGTGAATTGCTAAACCTCTCGTTATATATATAAATATAATTAAAATAGCGGAGGTTGTCGAACCGAATAAAAAGTCATTCTGTGACGATTGAATGGACGAAACATTGCCTTTTAAAGAATGGATCAGAATAGATTTGCACTAAAAAGGCTATTTGGGAAGTTTAAACTTGTAACATGAACTTAATTCTAGATAATTATTTTCAAATGTTTCTATTCTTGACACATACATATACATATTATATAATACAAAGGTTTATTTGAACAAGACAAGCTAGCATTATTCTCAATGCAACAGCGAAGAGGAAACGAGCAAAGAATTTAAGAAAAGTTTGCACTGTTTACTTTCTAAATCAAAGAAACTAGTTCAGAATCTCAATCAAAGCGTAGGATCAATATCTCGTCCATAAATTCAGCTTCCAGGATCACATCTGAATCCTTTAGGTCCTCTAGCTTTAGTTAAAACGATGGATTAATTTGACTAATATCCACACTATTTCAATTCGCAATATGGATTATAAACTGTTTCCAGCAGTATATCAAACTTTTTTCCTCGATTGAAATTCATATCCTAGCTGGTTTCCATTTCACTAAAAGCTTTTCGAGCAATTCTTGAATTTTGTGTTCTAATGGATTGGTCGAAGAATTAAGGTTTCCTAATCAAGGATCTCTTCGATTCTAAAAAAACATTTTTCTGAGTATAAACACATTTTATTATTTTTAAATTTCCGAAATGTGTAATTAAAAATCTGCAGACTTCTACAATATATCAATGCTAACTTTTGTTCATTGTTTATTGAAAAAAAATACGAAGTATCTATAATTAGTGAAGGTAAATGGCGAGAAGCGAGAGGCTTTAGAATGACGTTGATAGTTGTGTTTTCCTCGCCGAGGAACTTCTGCAAATTTATGGACACGGTCAACTCTGTGTAACCAATGCTAATGCGGAAATTTAGTCGTGTTCTGTAAACATACCGGATTAGATTTGAGGCTTTACAAACTGTAGTACCCTCATCCCTAAAACTAGCTAATGTCAATCGTTCACACTATAAGCTTTCACAAGGAAGTAAATTATCAGATTAATAATTAATTGAACTACATAGTTACATAATTAACCACAGCAAAAACGTAACGGGTATTTTCTTGAAAAATAGAACGCGCAGAAATCCTTTCTGGGCAGATCACAGCTGCTTTTGCTTGGCCACATTCAAGTATACATAAGTATACTTTGTTTAAAATCTAACAATCACACTTTACAAAAAAAGAAAAAAAACAGAAAGAAAGATGAAAACGACTTGTGTTCGAGCAACGAACATACATTACTAAAAAGTCGCATCTAATACGTCGACATATGATAATAATAATAACTTTATATGCCATACTTATCATCTACGAGAGAATGATTAATTATAACGTCATGTCTTAATATCTTAAATATATTCACCTTTATACATTACATAGTAGATAAAATGAACAAAATATTTCGCTAGCTAAAACCGGACATCATTCTCGTTCATACACTTTACGTGAGTATTTCACCTGCACGAAGATTCGTGAGGTAAAAAATCGATGACAGATCAACGCCATTACATGATTATGTACAATGATGAAAACCATTTCGCTTACATGTATATATAACATCATTCCACGAAAGCGATAACACTCTAGGTATTGACTATTCATAATAGAAAAGCAAGTGTGCCCGACTTTTTTTTATTGACTTTTTCTTCCAAAGGAGAAATGAATTTGTGAACGAACACATTTGGAAGTCAGGAAACGTTTGAAACGTCAAGAAATGCCGCGAGAAGACATCATTGAAAGACGAGAAACACGTGCTCTCATTAGCATACCATTTATTTATTGCAGCCACGTATTCGAGAGGGGAAAACGAAACCAGCAATATAATGAGATAAATCTTTCAAGTATACCATCTAATCTTCTGCCTTTCGTTCCCTTCTTTTCAACAAATTTCAATGCTGATAAACCCTCCCATCAGATCACATTTCAGAAACGTTTTCACGCACAATTTTTCTGCGAGATGAGTAAAAAGATTTGTCGATTAACAGCTTTTCCCCTGGAAAAGGAAATTTCAAGTCCTTTTATTGAATTCTGTCTAAATTTATATTAATAATTGGACTGAATTTTCAGACGTCTATTCTGACGAATTTTGTTTCGATTTTTTCTTTATAATGTCCAAAAAATAAAAAGCAAGGTATTTTTTTTGTAAAATTGTTCATTGCGGAGATTTTCGATTTTTAAATCTCTAAAATGCCATTAGTAAATTAAAAACTGGTTTTTGTTTCTATTTTTAGGGCATTATAAACTAAAATGTTTTTAAAAAATCGTCCTCTGGTGGTGTAATTAAGAATTTGCGAACTATACTTCAAGGTTTTGAAGCTGTATTTGTAAAGTTCTTCAATTTTTCATCTTTTTTTTTATGAGTTTAATATAACTCTTCAGAACTTGAGTAAACTCATTTCTCTTAAAAGTATTCTGGCTACGTGCCTGATTCATAGAGTTCAGATACTCAGATGGTACCTCAATTTACTTTAAGCGTTTAATGCTCTTAATGGGGCATTAAATTCATTAATTTCGCTCTCGGACTGCAGTTCTACAGAAATGGAGTGCAGTTAACGATTTACGAAGCGAGTATCATTTAGAAAGCCATAATGCTGCAAATATTATAGACATTCAAACATTTCTCTCCCACTTTCAACAGATTTTGGGACGACTGAAAATTCCCGAAAAATAAAATTCCCGGCATTACAAAATCGCCGACAATATAAAATTCCCGACACTTTAAAATTCGACTGAAAATTGACAATATAAAATTCCGGAAAAGATCTCTAAAAATGTTTGAAAAATATTTTTAAAATGCAGAATTAAAATTATTATTTAAACTATTTATTTATTTTATCTTTCGGGAATAATTTTCAGTCGTCCCAAGATTTTTGTGTTTAAAAAACATTTTTTTCTTTAAACTTGACTGTTTATTAAATACAAAATTACACTTCTCCTTTTAAGAAATCTTTCACGTTATACAAAAATGTATAGACTTCAGAATATTGGTGAAAAAATTCATTAAGATCTTCATATCCTTAGTAATATTCTCATATAATAACGTTTTATATTTCTGGGATGGTACGAGATTGTACGATCACGAGGCAATAATCGTTTGATCGAATTTGACATAAAGGAGAAAAAGAAAAAGAAAATTCGATGTCATATCATATGATACTTCATAGCTGCGAAAAACAATTTTATAGTAGCATTAATGTCAAATTAATCGTAAATTTAAAAAATGAATCTCAAGCTGATTTCTTTAATTACATATTATATCAAGTATGTGTATATATTTAATAATCCTCCAAAAATTTCTAGATATACAAGTTGAGTGAATTTAATTGCATGACAATTATAGAATATTTTTCAGACAAATTTTTTATAACGTATATCCTATTAAATTAATAGATCTACCTATTAAACGTATAATATCCGATTCACAAACATTTATAAAGCTCTCGAAGCCACGTCGAACATTTTTAGAACTCTGATTTTTAAAAATAGAATTGTCCACGATTAGAGTCACTCAAGAAACAATATTGCAACAAATATTTGATCAAATATCCGGGACTTGTGGAGAAAAAATGAAACGAAACTGGTTCACTGTTTCTCATTCATCGCAGAGAACCTAGTTAAAATAATTAGACTGCTTTTCTAAGGCTCGGGTGAAAATTTGAGAAGTTTGGCAAGAAATACTTAAGAACAGGAAACATTAGTGAAACTAATCCGTTTGCTGAGGAGTGACTAATTGTATCGAGTTTCATAGAAAATCTTGGCAGTTATGTATACAAAACGAATATCTTTTCATTCTTCCTCAGCTTGTTCCTTTTTTAGGAGTGGTTTTATTTGCTAACTATGGAAAATATTCGTGACAGTAAAACATAGGTGTGGATGACAAATTTAGCCACACCATATGAAGCAAGTCTAAATACAGAATTACAAAAGTAGATAAGTTCTAATCAGAGAATATTCTTTAAAAATGAGCATTTTTGAGAATTATACTTTTTTATGACTCAAAAGTTCTGAACGTTCAAAATAAACGAAGTTTTGTATTGATTATATCTTAAACTAGAAAGATTAAAAATATTGTTTCATTTGTATTGCAAATTATTCTGTCTGAAAGAAACTTTCATATAGATTTTCTGATTCGAAAATGTTCTCAAAAATATTCCCTGATTATTTTTTAAACTAAGCGATGGCAGTTTGAAATATGAGAAGCAGTGTTTCCCTGATTTATAGAAAAGAACATAAAGCCACCGGATATCTTTGACAGTTTTCGCTAGGACGAACTTTAGCAACTTTAAAACAAACAGAAATATTAAGATTAACTTGGATCTGTACGGATAGTTTTCCTAATATAAATAAAAGTTAAGTGAATTTAAAAAAAAAATAAAATCTCTGCTCATTCAGTCGCCGGAATTAAATAAGCCGTAAGTTACCAAAGGGCGCGTTGTACGTGTAATGTGTATTTACAATGCACTTAAAATAACTGTACAAAATTTTGTTTCTTTCAAGGTACACATGTTCTTTATAAATATTGAGACAAGTGCCCATTTCTTAATGGAGTTATTTTTACTGAGCCAATAAGAATTTTCCCTTTTTCGAGGTCTAAATCATCTCCAATTATGAAAAGAGCACTTCGAATATCACACTCGAGAAAAAACATGTTTATGTTTTCTAGAGCGATCTTTTTGCGTGATAAACATTGTCAATTAAATTCGGAATTTGCAGGATTTGTACAGAAAGAATTTTTTCTTGCTTCTTTTCCCCTTTGTATTTTTCCTCCGGAACATCTCACGACTACCGAAGCAAAAAAGAGGCTCGATCATCTCTTAGAATTATAGTCATTTATTCAAAAATCTGCTATGGGAAAAGGAATGTCATCAATTCGTTTTTCTTTTAGAGAGAAAAACTTAAATTTGGAGGTAGTCCAACCTAGATTTGGTGTATTCCTTACAGAACATAAGCACATGTATAATTAGAACAAGCAAAATTGAGTTTAGTTTTTCAAATTAAAAAAGTTTCAATTCTTAAACAATTTTTTGAATAAACAAGAATAAAGGAAAAATACTAACAGAGATAACAAAACACAACTCGATTTACGGAAGACCTAGAAACAGAATAAGAAGAATAAATAAGAATACGAAATAAAAACAAAGCCACAAACTAAAAAAATAGAAAATCATATTTTATTCACAAAAAGGAATCTTTTGGGTGAATCGAAATTATCACAACAGATTTAATGGAAATGACACGTACGAAAACAAACTGGTGATACAATACAATAGTAACAGTCGTAAAAAAAAATTTGTAATTCTCTCATCAGTGTTTTATCGTTCCACTCAAAAATCATAATAATTTCTTCACATTACAAGTAAGTCATATATGCCTCACTCAAATTCCCTGAAGAAAGTTTCGGATTGAAATTTATTCCGAACTAATCCGAAATTTTCCAAGTCATTCCGAAATTTGTATCCAAACCAAACAGTTTCATTCCGATCTAAGCGGAAGTAAGTTTTCAAATCGAATCAATCCGGAATGATTCGGAATAAATTTCAATCTGAAACATTCGCCAGAGTTTCCTTACTTTCCTTCAGTTCTACTTGACTAAGGGGAAGTTTGCGAATTCCCCAGAGTAGATTGTCAGATAACACAACAACTATTTGTTATTAAAACAATCCACGAAAAACTCAGGTTTTCCGTGGATTGTTTCAATGCCTCTTTCGCTTCAAGCAATCGCTCAAGTGTATACGAAATTTTATTTGGAAAAGCGTAAACGTAAGAATAGTAAACTTGTCAAAAAGCGAGTGTCGCGAATGTTGCCATTATAAAGTCAAGAAGAGGAAGCCACTTTCGAAAGGTCCCGTAGGTGCACGAAGGGAAGTTCGTGAATGACAATGTGTAGAAAAAGCCGAGGCTGACGCGCGTTACAATAAGAATAAGAGGTCGAGACAAGGGTTAAGTGTCGGCCAAAAAGGTATGTAACTATATAGGATGCCTTGAAAAAAGGTCACTCGAAGCGGAAGATCGAATCACTTGTGGATAGGGTAGATTGCGCATCGAAACATCATACTCAATGACTACAAATTTTTTTTCTGGGCTCTCGAGTCTACTATTATTAATGGAAAATTAATTTTTATCTTTGGTACACCAAGAACTTCCTATTCAACATTTATTTCTATCTTTAATCAAGGATTTTCCCCCTTGCACATTCCAAATCGCAGTCACTGAGAATGATGATATTTCTTTCGAGTGATTATCGCCTAAACTCTACCCACATTGCCAATGAATTTCCACGAGGACTGGTTACAAAATTAAATTAGTTTAAAAATAAACTTGAAAGAGTTACTGATGAGAGGTACTTACTTATGCTTTTATATTGCATCAAAGTCTTTTTAAAAAAGTCTTTTTAACTTTACACAGACTATATCGTTCTCCATTTGTTCTCATTTTCAGAATGAAACGTCATTTCCATTTGTTTTCGGTTTAAGGCCGCAGCAAAGTACCGGCCTTGTTAAATTTAAATTGTAGTGAAACCAGCCCTTGTGTAAGAAATGGGAATGTCACACGCCATATTAGAATCATCCTATACGCGAGAATCTGTTTAGCTACCAATCAAATAAGTTTCTTGTTTTTTCGACTCTAAACTTTTCTTAACTAAACGCCTATTCCTGATTCTACTTAGAAATGAGGTACATGCGAAATGATATTTCATTGTCATAGACACAGAGTTTGCGCTCGCCAACTTACAAAAAGAATTCGTCCTTTGTGCGAAAAAATCCTTGATCAATTACTTTCATCCCTTGGTACAAATCTTACACACGATTTTGCAAGGTAAACGTGAGTTGCTGAATAAAAAATGCTGCCTATAAAATTTTTGGTCTCAAGCAAAAACATCTATAATAAAACTAGCGTTTATAAATTCTGTACAAAGCTATATAAATATCACATTTTACAAACTTTACTGGAGGATATCAAACGGAATTGAACGTAGATATCGCTTGCCTTCACGCAAGGGACGAATTGTTTTTTTTTCTCTCTTTTGCAACCAGTCGAAGTCGCTCAAACCTACTTTCTTTACCTAACATTGACCTATCTAAATGCCTAACTAAAACTAGATTACAATATTTTTTGACTGCTTTGAGCACTGAGTTTTCCTCTTTCATCGCTTTTGTTTCTCTCAGACATTTGTTGTGCTCCTCGTAAGTTTATCTATACAATCCTATCTCTCATCCTTAAATAAAATGAACACACATTCGATTGAAATAAAAATCGACTTCGCTTATATTTTCTCTTCGTCTCTATTCGGCTGATAGCAAGAACGGGCAAGAAAGAACTAGAGAAATAAATAAAATTCGAAGATTCGCTTAGTGACTAACGATACCTATTATAGGTAAGAGAGTTCTCGGTTCATTGGACTGGCGTCGAGTAAACTTTGAGTTTGGAAATACTATCCTTGTTGGCAATATTTCATATTAATACACCTAATCTCAAGATTCTTTACACGTATATTATACATGATACGAAATATTGTAGACCGGTATACATTCCATGTATACGTATTGTATAATATGTATCATTTATATACATATACATACATAACTGTGTCTCTGTCATTGCACTTAAAGAATCCTCTCAGTATTTGATTTTAGCCTTGACTTCTTCAGCTACTCCACCCCATCTCAACTTGTACACTCGAGACCTCCACTGAATCAATGGATCTAAAACTGCCTGCAGAAACAGGTACGGCCTGTAAGCAGAAAATAGGAATTAAATTTCAACTCAAGACTACTTGATTTCTAAAGCAGTTTTTCTAAGACGTTCATTATTTACATTGAAAATAATACACTACAAGACTAACTATTTAATTGAGATATTTAATATAGTTTAATATATAAAATGTAATTTACTTCAAATTGGAAGCTTTTCAGTTTCTCGAAATTGATAGCTTTTACAAACTGAGTTCCAAAGCATTGAAATCTGTATAATTTCAGAATCAGTTTTCAAAAATATACGAGTTTATACGAATGCCTACGAGTATAAGAAAACGATGCAGTAACTTCTCAAGGTGAAACAATAAATTATGAACCGATCTATTCCACATGGTCGACGTTAAAAGCAAAAATTAAACAAGTTTCAGAATTTAAACAATAATTCTGAAAGCAAAAGAAAATTACAATAATAACTTAATTGACTATTATTGTAATTTATATTATTATTATATTGATAATATATAGTGATAACATCGATTCTACAAATAAACTGTGCCAATGAATTTCAATTTGTTAACATTTTAATTTAAAATATTCGATATGAAACGTAAATGCTTTCAGTATTAAATTAATAAATTCTAACAACTTCAAACCGAGTTCAAACTGTTATATTTTTAATGTTTCAATTGAAATAATGATCAATAATTTCAATAACACGTTATTTCTTTTATGATCGCTTTCAATTTGTAATTCTATTTCCATGCCTTCCCTAACAACTGAATATAGTGATATTTCTTTTTATACTACATTATTTATTAGTGGCCGTTGGGTAATCAAGGACGTACATACTTTTAATTGCCTTTTTTACTTTGACTTGAATTATTCAAATGTCAGAATCTTGATATCAATTAGCCTCGCGTGAAAACTCTACCTTTATCATTCTCATCAAAAATCCTCTTGAATAAAAACAACAGATGTACATTCCAAACACAAGAAAGCATTTCTACTTCTAATTATCATTTGAGACTTGAATTTTTTTTTGCATATAAGTCTTATAACTCTTCAACCCCTCACCTTTAACTAAAACGTGCACAAAATATTTAATAAATTATCAACATGCAGAGAGTAAGAGTATCAATTTACCTCGTTGTTTCACTAAGCAGCCATCCACACATAAATTCCAGTTTGTTGAAAGGTAGCGGTCCATTTTGCACGACGCACAACATGGTCCAGTCAAACATAAACCACAAAAGTATATGAACCAGATAAAAAACTAGGGAGTCCCACTCAAAAAGCACACTAGCTGCCCAGGAGGCGCAAGCGCCCAAAATTAAGCACTCACTAAGTGGCTCCAGCACTATAGTCGTTGGAAGCATCGCCACCCTGAGTTTTGCCCATCTTCTCAATCTCGCCTGAAAGCTTTCAACTTCACAATGTCCACTATTTTGCATAGCTGGCTGAGAACACACTGTAATCCTCCATCCTCTGTCAGTCAAACTTTTCGCATAAAAAAAGTCCTCCGCCAAATAAACTCCAAATGTCTTCAAACCCCCAACTTCCTCCAGAGGCGCCTTCCTCAGAAGTGCACTCATCCCCGTGTGACAATTTATCCTCAATAAATCAGCTGCCAAGTACATTCTCGACTGCACAGTTCCAAAAAATATTTTCTCATATACAGAAGCGAATCCCTCCCTGTCACACGTGAAAGGCATCTGGTGCACCAATGCCACTCTATCTGTCATATAATTCACCATATCCAATAAAGTGTCTTCCTTCATTCTAATTCCACTGTCGCTTATCAAAATCAAGTCATACTTGGATGCCTCGTAAGCTGGCTGCATATTGTTGATTTTTGGATTAACTCCAACCCCACAGCCTCCCACAAAGAGTCGTGCATCCACTGACGGATATTTTTCCATTAATTTGTTAACGAGCATCAAAACTGGGTCTGAGTCGTCCTCGACGCAAAATAGTATCTCGTAGACTGGATACTCCAAGAGGAAAAAAGTCTCCAGATTCCCAAAAAGATTCGGGTCCACTCCCATTAATGGTTTGATTATTGAAACGCCGGGTAAGGGCGTTTCATAACTTGGCACTTGCGCGACTTTTCGATGCAGCTTCCAGCGACCGGCTACCAAGGCGATAATGTGCACTAGCCACATCGAGGACCAAATTATCATGAAGATTATCGCGAACCCGTAGAGGGTGCAGAGCATGTAGTTCATTTTTCTCAATGAAATTTCGAAAATTCTCCTTGTCTGTGGATTCAATTCATATTTTATCACCTCGATGTATCAAATGTGGAAATGTAAATATATTATAGAATAAATACAAATTCTCTCTGTCTCCTCTCTTTCTCAATTTAGGAGGAACCGGGTGATGATGTACTTTTTAACCGGCCGGTGGGGTTTTGCAGCCCTGTCATCCCTACCGAGATCGGGCTGGGCGTCGTTGTCGCTTCATCCTTGCTCCAAGTTTTCTCCTCCGAAGCATCTCGACTCTGAGCTTTAGAATTTTGGGAATTACCCATTCATTCGAACTTTCAATTTTTCGAAAAGCACATCAACTTAATAACACTTTAGCACTGTTGGTCCACAAAGATGCACAAAAAGGTTAAGTGTGAATTTCCAATTTTCAGGTGTGGAACATCTGCTGGGAAAGAAGTGCGATTTTGTGAATGGATAACAAGAATAACGAGGGAAAAAGGGGCGACTTGGAAGCGCGTCGCTTTTATTAAAGCTGGACCCGGTTTTCACATGCATGCACTAGCACTCATCGAGATTATCGAGAAATCGATGGTTTTTTATATGAGAGAATCTGAGAGGAAACATTGTGGATTGGTGGTGAATTCGACCTGGTGCACGAGAAGTGTGGAGATGACTTTGGAGAAGGTGGAAACTTTAGTTTCAGAAAATTTACAATTTACTATTTTACACACCCTGAGGGGTTGATGAGCGTAGAAGAAAGATTAAAACACATTAAAGCGTCGCGACGCTCCGCCAGCGTCGACGGGACAACTGGCGTGAGAGCCGGTAGGTCGATTCGTGCCTCTGTTCATTTCGAACTTATCGAATCCCCTCCACCAATGGGAGCGATGCGCGCGCTTCCCGAGAGAAATATGAAAAAAGGCACCTGTAGTTTTCAAAGGATAAAAAATTAAAAAGATATACTTGTGAAATTTGTAAAAGTTAATGTGTTTTCCTAAATTAAGATTGAAAAAATTTCGTACGATATTCTAGAGTAGAAATTCCGTAAATTTTCAAGTTTCAGTCTTCACCTGTAATTTGAATAACTATAGTTATTTATTAATAATTTTATTATCTATTAATGTAATTTTAATTACTATAGTTATCATAAACTGCTAAAATATTTATTGATTCCAGTTGAATGAAATTGCAATGGTGGAAAATCCAGTACTGGTAAAAAAATTACTTTATCTGATTTTGAAATTCGTATGAAGAAGATAACGATTTAACACGAGCATATTACTCATTTATCTTACATATATTAACTGTGATAAAATACCAACATGATATGAATTTCTTTGCAATGAGTGTATTGTAAAGCACGATACGATTTGCTACTCAGATTAACAGGTAATCTTTTAAATTATTAAATAAGATTTTAAATTCCCTCGTAGAATTCAAAGTTAAATTTGTCTTTCCTTTCTCAAAATATTTTTTTTGAGAACTGCAGACACAATATTGTATGTTATTAGAATAATTAGAATTAGACTACAGAATGTGTCATTTGTTTCTCTGTTTTTTTAAATATTTATACTGATTATTATTGCAGATTTTTTAGGTCAAGGACTTGTCTTCATTAGCAGTCACGACATAAACAATACGAGAGCATAATTTTGTATCGTCACGCGATCTCGTCTCTTTTACATGAGCGTTACTCCCAATCGCAAATTAGAAAAAATGCTTGGTTTAATTTTCTAGAAAAACATTCGCTTAAATAAATTAATTCTGAAAAAACTTAATTTCCGCAACAGTTATTGATTGATTTATTTTTTATTAAAAACTATGAATTTTAAGCTTCATTTATTTCATTTGAATAAGTGTTATTCAATTAATGGTAATAATAAATCATACACAAGTCCTTATGGCTTATTGTTTTCAAAACTCATTTTTGTTTTGAAAATGTAGCAATTATAAAGTGTCGGTAAGTAATGCTTTCATAAATAGTAAACATGGCGCTATTAACTTACAAATGTCCATATCAGGTAACCAACATTATCGCAATGCTATCAAACACTCTTATATCCACGTTGTACTTCTTCAGAACAAACAATTTCCTCAATGATGACAATTAGATAAGCAAGAACAAATTTTAAATTAATATTAAAAATACATTTTTCCTTAATAAATTAGGTCGCGTCGAAGGGTTCCAAAATTCGTTATCCAAATGTAATCGTCGAATTCTACTTTAATGAAACTATTCTTTTCAAGGAGTCGAAAGTCCTAAAATAAAGTACGATTCCTCTTTTCCTAAAGTGTTTATTTCTTTGCAAAGTAAATATACTCATTTGTGGAGCTGTGTAAAAAATAATACATGTTGTGTTAATTAAATACTAAATCATAATATTATCAATATTATATCCTATCCTTACAATTTGATAAACTATAACATATTCCTGAAATATTTTTAAGTCCATGTCGACAACGAATAACACCCTTGGAAAATAATGTCAGAATTAAGCATCGCGTGTAATAGTTTTTTTTTCTTTTTTTCACATAAACTAGCCCAAGCTAATTTAGTCTCATGACCCAAAAGACTTCTTTGGCAATAGTGAAAGTAAGTCTCATTTATAAAACCTGTCACAAAATCTCTATTCTAAAAAGTGGCTCCGAAAAATGGATTGGAAGACCGGAAATCGGAAGATAATGGAGAATATTAATTGATCATGAACAAATCTGTCTTGAGTCATTCGACTTACTCCAGACCTTAAAACAAAAATCATAACAGTTGTCTTATTTTTCGAAAAAAGAAATTAGGTTGATAAAAATGTAAAACTAAATTTTAATTGAAAACTAAATTGATCCTAGAATAAAAATTAAATATAGCTACCTTAAATTTAATCAACACAAATTTCTTGTCTTCGAAAATTTGTTTGCTGTTTTAAGTTCTGGATTTTATACTTGGGAAAGTGCGATTTCTTTAGTGTAATTCCTTAGATAGGTAATATTAAAATTGGCTTATGAAATATCAGGCCTCTGCGAGTCCTTGCCATTCGACGACAGCAATTTTTAGAATCTTAGTTGTTAATCTCCATAAAAACCTACGCTTCCGAATCTCTGTCATAATATATGTACACGTATGCGACAAATTTCAAATACGCTTGAGCTTATTTCTTTCCACAGTGCATTTTATTTCTCTGATATTTACTCGACACTTTTAGTTCCTTAAACTTTAAAATATACCCCACGACAAATATCATAGTTTATACTTTTATAACTTTTCCTACGACTGTCTAATCGTCATGTTATTTACAAATTGTACGTAGCTAATTGTTTCTCCTCTCTTCACTGCTGTCTTTTCATTATATTAAGGAACAAAATCTTCAGTTTTATTTTGCGATAATATTTTAAATTACTTCAACGTAGAACGTGAACAATATTAAATTCCTCTATCGATATAGGATCTCTATAATAATCAATAATGATGTTAAAACGTAAATTAGACTTTATAAAAATACTATCAACGGCCACATATTTCGTTAACGTATTCATACAATTCCAAGTGGACAATCCGCATTAATCATTCTTAATAAATCTGTATTCGGATAACGCCATACATACTAAGCGTCTTTCGTGTTTCTTTCATATTCCGTTCTGCCAAGTTCAATTCAGTTTCCAGGCGTTTTAATAAACCACAAATAGATGAACAAAAAATGGTAGTGCATATTTTCAATTGAAACTTTAAATGCATAACAAGACTAAATATTTTCATTTGGATATTTTTAGTAGATTCCTAAAAAAAATATTCTCGAGAATGAGAATATACGAAAATTTAAAGTTTTCTTACTATCCCTAATGTGAACTATAGGATATACTAAAAACATTAAAATTATCGATATATTCTCGGTTTCAAAAATAATCTCGGTAATATTTCCAAATTTTTAATTCATGATAATTTCAGAACTCTAATTTTTAGCATAAATTCGTTATAATATAACTTCCATATTACAACTGTTTTTAGTACAATTTTTCAATACGATTAATATGTTAACATCTTCTAATTCAACTGTGCCGAATAGTTTTTAATAAGTCAATAATGTGATTGATAAATAAGCTCCGCGATGGGATAACAAAGAATCTAGCCTTCGTTGCGTTAATTTCTGGAATGTTTCAAGATATGCCTTGAAAGCTCGATTATAATAATAATAATCTCACAGGAATGTTGACATTGCATTAAAATTTCTCAGACTTCTTGAAAACCCTCGGCTGAACCATCAAGGTTCAATAGAGAAGTCATTGCCATACTGTGATCATAAAACTACAATTAGTTTAATATATTACAATATACCTACAATCCGTGTTCTTTCCTTAAATACGCACGATTACCTTTCCTGTGTTTTTGAAATTCAGTACTTCATCTCTATGTATGTACAGGCGTAAATATATATACTTTTTATGTTAAATATGTATAATATATATACTCACACGACTTTTGCGATCGTGTAAATTTAGGAATTGCATTAAGTAGTGTATATGTATAATTTTTTTGATCGTAATATGAATAATACCGTTTGCTTTTTCCTCTTTTTTTTTTTAACAAGTAAAGGTAATGGACAGCAATAATAATCCTGTGGTGGTCGTCATTATTTCTTGCGTATATCATTCACGCCATTCTCTTCTTTTGAAGGCTTTGTGTTAATTATTTTTCGCTAAAATTGTTACCTTACGCTAAAGTCTCACTTGTCGACGCAAAATTGATCGAACGAATGTTTCAATTTTAATTATAAAAGATAAAGTTCCTTCATCCCAACAAGAAATTTGTTCAAATATGTAGGTAATCTATAAATTTTAATACTGCAGTCTTCTAATCAATAAACTTCAGGAATAAGTTCTCTCGTAAAAAGGATGAGCAAGAGGGTAACTAAAAAGTTAAATAAATAATTGTGTCACTTCCAAGACAACTCAGTCAATGTGGAGAATTTTAATTACCGATCGCTTTCGAAAAAATCTCTAGTAATTTGCATAGATTGCACGAGAAAAATGCAATTAAAAAAATTTTTTTTTTAGATTAATCAAAGCATTCAGGTACTAATTCCACAGTATCTCAATGATGTGCGATAGAAAATTAAACTTTACGGACAGTCGCTCTTGAAATACAATGTGAAATTCCACAGGAAATTAATTCTGAGTCGTTTACAAGCTAAAAGCTTTGAATATATAGTAAATATTTCAAGTTTAAGTAAAGTGCACGATTATCCAAAAGCTCATGTAAAATTTCGGGCTCTGCAATATTAATAAAATCAATCTTTAACTAATCAAGATTATTCTAGGCCTATCTTGACTAAATTAATTAATTTAAAGGAAGGCAGAACATCTGTTTTAATATCCCTTTTTTGGGATTCTCTTCGTCGACTTCCACGTCGTCATAATCGTTTTCATCGTAGCCACTAATAGCTGCGTTATTATTATTGCCCGAATCGAACGCGACGTCTGTAATACTAAGAGAACGCGAGTAGAGCGGACTTTCGTATTGAAATGGAAAAGGTGGCGGTAGCCGATACTCGTTGTAGTTATTGTCGTTCTCGTGAGAGTTCTTCAACCCAAGGATGTTGTCGTGTTGACTGTAAACGTCCACATTGACAACGGGTAAAGGTTCGAAATGAAGACTAGCTAGCCTGTCCCGCAGCTCATACACGTCGCAATGTCGAAATTGCTGCTGACCTAGTTGGAGTGGAATAAGTTGTTGCTCCTCGTGCTGTGATATAAGTTCCTGCTCTTGTCACACACAATCCTCGAGGGACATTAATAGTGGGTTCACATACTCGAATCCTTCGAATTCCGACTGGTCAATTTTATCGATAACTCGTCTATAATTGAAGAAATGCAGGTTAATTTATTAAATATACTGTATTTATCATTACTATCTCTATATAAAACTTATACTTTTCTCAACTTAATTTAAGAAGTTAATTAAAAAAAAGTAAAATACAAAAGATTTTAACATTACATATCTCCAAATTCCATTTATGTTAATTTGAAAGTATATATATATACTCAAATGCATTTACTATATGTTTTATAAAAAATTAACGATCTTTAAATCTCTCAGACAATTTAATATTGTGATTATCATTTTGACCTTGTCTTTTTTCTATCTCTCAAGTGAACTTTCAAAACATGTTTTTTATTACAATAAGATAAAAACTGTGACTTACGGATCATCGGGTGTGAGATGTACTGGTTCATCCGTAAATTC
This sequence comes from Synergus umbraculus, assembly GCA_900474325.1. Taxonomy (NCBI): domain Eukaryota; kingdom Metazoa; phylum Arthropoda; class Insecta; order Hymenoptera; family Cynipidae; genus Synergus; species Synergus umbraculus. The sequence goes on along the minus strand of UCOK01018764.1, from coordinate 77,924 downwards.
TGGTGGGAAGTTTGCCAAATCGCGATCGGATTCCAAGCGTGGTCTATAAGGCGGTGTGACCTGCTTTTGCTCCAACTGGAACATAATTTCAACATTACTCTGTAACAAGTCTTTCTTCGACGAAAAACGAGAATCTCCTAGCTCCAGTGGAAAAAGCATACTAGGCAGTTTTTACTTCCAAAAAATTCCATTCATTCACTTCTTTCAGAAACATTCACTACTATTTTCCACCATTTCTTTTAGCAACTGCACCAAAAACAAAAGAACTAGACAGAAATATTTTAAAATTAAAGTCGCATTAACAGAAAAAGTTTGTGCACTCTACACTGGAGAAAGAGATAGTTGGGCCAATAATTTTGTCATTGAATATAAACATTTTTTTCGATTAATTTGAATGGAACATTACCATTTCCCAATCGATCGCCTTGAAGAAAGGATGACCAAGAATATCAGAGAATGCTGTTGGACCTCGACCACAACCAAGTCTCTCCGTAGGATTTTTGTCGAGGAAGCCCTTGAGAACGGAAGCCGCTTTGACCGACAGAGATCGTGGAATTCGAATAGTCTTTTGCAAGATTACTTGGAAGAGGTAGTCTTCTGTATTTTGATCAGGGTTCTCTGAAGCTCCTGCTATGTCGAATGGACTGCGACCAGCCAACATTTCGTACAGAAGTACTCCCAACGCCCACCAATCTACTGAGAAACCATAATCCTCTCCTCTTAGAATTTCAGGCGCTATGTAATTTGGAGTTCCACAGAACGTTGCTGTCGTGTCACCATCTTGGACACCTTCCTTACACATTCCGTAATCTGTCAATTTCACATGTCCCTCATGATCCAGCAACACGTTGTCTAATTTCAGATCTCGATAAATTATTCCTACAAGAAGAAACAACATAACTCAATCAGTAAATTATTAATAGCTAAGGCACAACCCTTCTGTATAAAATATTCATATTAATAGTTATTATATTAATTGGGTTCCTACCTTTTTTGTGAAGGAAATTTAACGCAAGGCTGATCTCGGCGGCGTAAAAACGAGCGTGTTCCTCTGGAAGACGACGTTGCCTCTGCATGTGAAACATAAGATCACCACCTCGAACAAATTCAATGACGAAAAAGAGGCGCGAGGGCGTCTGGAAGCACGAATGAAGACCCACGAGGAAAGGATGATTCGAAGCGGTTTCGAAAACGTGCTTTTCGGTCTGTACCCAGTCTATATCTTCATCATCGGTGACCAAGGCCTTCTTAATGACTTTCATTGCGTAGATCCTTCTCGTTCGTTTAAGTTCCACCATCAAAACTTTAGCGTAAGAACCTCGTCCGATCACTCTAATGAGCTCAAAGTCACTCAAAGAATACTGTCTTTGCATATCGCCTGCTCCATCGGCACCAGCAATTGCGTCCAGCGCCAATTCTTCTCCTTCATCGCTGGCTGCTCCTATTTACCGATAAAAAATATGTAAATGAATCAGCATAGTTCCAAAATAAGAATTAACTAATGGGTAAGTTAGAGAAAAAATTATAAATAATGTACTTTCTGGAACAAAAATACAATTGTAGATATTATCCAAAAATTTAAATATTTTCTAAATATACCAAAATTCTAAAGAAAGCACAAGTTATCCAGTTCAACCAAATAAAGCTTTCGTTACTCCCATAATATTCAGGAGCAACTTCCTGGAAATGGTAGAACCAGCAGTGAAATACACAGTTCTAATTTATACATTCTATTTGAATTTCAGATCTAAGTGATTCATGTTTTGAATTTTCTCTTTAAATTTTAAATCAACTTACAAGAGGCAAACTCTACGGCTACTTGTGGCATTTTTTAAAAAAAGAACATTTACTTACGATTACGATACGCATGTTCCTCGATTGCCGAAGTCTCTGTTCCATCTTCTTCATGATGAGTAGGAGGACTGGACTGAGGAGAATCTAATTGTTGCTGATCACCATTTCTATCGACAGCCTGATCTGAAGGCTGTTGTTGTTGTTGTTGACTAAGACATGGTAATCGCACAACCTTGTGACATTTCTTGTGAACCAGGAGCTTACACTGGATACATTTGAAACCTTGTCTTCCCAAACCCCAAATTCTGTCTCGACAATAGGCGCAAAATGCTCGCTGAAAAAAGAAGGTAAATTAAATTTTAATTACAATCATGAAGGTACATTAATTTAAAAATCAAGTTTATTATTAAAATGTTTCCAGATAAAAAGTACATATTTTCCAATACTGACTGAAACCAAATTTCAAACGAAAGCTCTTAAATATTCTTTCAAAGTCTTTTGTAGAAAAATCAATAGTACAAGATTAAAAGATGCCAAAGAACATTTCTTACTCGATTGAACCGCTTGGCTTGAAATATGTGTCCATTCACTCGATATAGTTTCCTCCATCTTCGAGCACCTCGTCTATAGATGCTCCCTAGACAAAAACAAACTCATTATTATGGCAAGCACATTCAAAAATATAAGAGTAAAAAAGAAAAAAAAAGATGAAGATAGCTTATTTGCTATGAGAGAAAATATTATACCGGTAAAGAGTTTAATAAAAAGTTTAACTGAAGAGCGATTCTCTCTTAAATCATAGCTGCCACTGCCATTCATTGTAAAAGTATTATTTTTATGAAATAACAGCGTTAATGACGTAATAAAAACACTTTAATTAATGTACGATAACACAAACTCAAACGTATTCGTCTGACTCGAGAGGGTATCGACCTTGAGAATGAACCATTATTCAAGACGAGCAAAAATAAAAATATACCCTGAAGACTTCATACACGAAGTATCTTCATTTTCATCCATAATTTCAAGTTACCAAACTAGATTTTATACAGAACCTTGATCAAAACAATCTTTATGTACACTCAAGGATAGGTACGTCACTCGAGGTTTTCGATATTTTTCATTTATGAAAAATCTATCAGAATATTTTCAATTAAATAAATTAAATTAAAATTAAAATAAAGGCCTGAAATAAAACTTTTATTTGAAAGTGCATCAAATTTCATTCCCTGATTTTTTCAATTTTTTTTGTTTCAACAAATTTCAGTTAATTTTCCAGTTTTCTCAATTCAATAATATAAAATTAATTAAAATCTTTTATTACAATGCAGAGAGGCATTATTATTTGAAAATTTTTTTTTTATTCGGGATGTAAAAAGCTATATTTGAAAAATAATATAAATTGTTATGGTGCCAGGCGACACAAACTTCCTTTTTACAGTCGGGTTTAATGAAGCTCAACAATGTGCAGAATTTAACGATAGGAAAAGTTCAGTAATCCAGAACGGTAGTGACGCAAGAGAAATTCTATACGCTACATTAATTGTTTGTTGCACTATTATTTACCCCCTCTACATATACTATTTTATGGAAAAAAATAGACTTATATAATTGAAGAAAATATTTAAAAAGAGTAATATTTTCAAAAGTTTGCCAAATTATATTTTATAAATTGCTTTTTCAATAAAATAATAGACGTGGAGGGGGTAAATTTCTAGCTCGATCTAAGAGCACTGGACTAATTTACTGGATTCATTGCAAATTTATTCTTGTAATTGCTTAAAAATTTAAGATACTCACTGTCTTCACCCTGGCAGGGCATTCCCGGGGCAGGCGGCACATTTGGGAATACTGTAACGTGAAAGAAAAGATTTTTTATTAATTTCGGTTATACATTTCCTTAAACTTTAGTTTAAGTAATTACTTCCAAAAACAGTTTGAGACTGTTTTTGCAAATTGAAATCAATTTTTATCATAAAAAATTGTCTTAAAAAAATATATCTATAACAAAAATGTTATTCAAGATGACTCGTCTCAAATAGGACAGTTCCAATCGAAATCGCTGAACTTCAGAGATAAGTATCTCCAATTCAGTGATTTGATTATAAGTCGGATAAAATTGACTTCTATTTCCAACAGTTTTAACTCAATTCAAATATGTTTTTCAAAACAAAAATATCAAAGAAGTACTTAAAACTACGCAATTAAAAATTGTATGTTCAGGATGACTGAATAAGTGCTTCTGCACCAAGAACCAAAGAATTTCGAATCTAATAATATCAGACCAGTGACCGCCCTAATATTTTCTGAAATTTCTTCTCCACTCCCTCCTTTCCTCGAGATTTTGGAATTACTATCTGCCAGATCTAGAACCCAATCTAATTTGTCATTAGAGCTAAATGTAAGATGTAAACGAGGATGCTTAATGTTTACTATTCTGTTCTCAATGTGCTGGGATGGTGAATATCAATGATTAAGAACCTGGGAGGGTGGCAGTCATGCGCATCTAGTAGACATAGGTATATGTATTCAACTCAACCACTAAACACTAAAAAGGGGTGGAGTATCCGCATGCTCGGTATATTGGTACCTATCTAAAGGTACGAGGATTTACAATAGAGCGAGAGCAAACACGTATACGAAGGCATAATATGTGCTAGGAGTGTGACCCAAAGTACTTAAGTACACACTGGGTTAGCTTTACATCCTACTTCAGCCTTTAATGCTAGCACTACTGTTCCTATATTGGGGAGTGATCACGCTTTGCTTAATTGCAAAACTGTTTTTGCCAGCGAGTCATCATTTTCTAGAGCCAAGAGTCAAAGATTTCACCCTTCTCTTGGTAGCACCTCAAACTTCTCAGACGCTAACGAGCAAAATGCTTGGCAAGTTTTGTAAGAGGCCTGCGCTATCATCCGTACAACTATTAAGTAAATTGGAGTCTCGGTTTACAAGGAGTCTTGCCACTACTTCGATATCAGTTCAAACAATCATAATCAGACAGAACTCTGAAAAAATGATCACATCTTAATTTAATTAAATAAATTGAAGATGTCCCTTATTTTCTGGTTCCACAAACGATTTTCAAATTATTTTTAATTGAATGAATAAAATGTCTTTAAATACTGAATAGTTTAACATCATATTAAGCACCTGACCAATTTGTAGCTGATAATGAATGCAAATCGATCAGTCTGAGACAATTTTATGAATGATTTAAGGCCAAGATTCGCTTCCAAATTCTACATCGAATTACTTGATCGTTAGAGTTAATTGGCTGTCTCTCCAAAATGACAAAATTCACCTAAATCGATCTGCTAATTACCAATCAGTTACAGATTATAAGGTCTTCTTCAAAAATAATTATTTACATAATTACAAAAAGAATAGAAGATTAATTTTATTCAAGAAATTTATTCGATCATTATCATTTATTCGATTGATCTGAATTCAAATAACCACATTAAAAAATGAAACTCTCAAGAATGACTTTAAAAACGAAATGCACTTCATAAACATCGTGACTTTCACAATTATTAACATCTCCGACAATTTCTGCTCAATTAAAGATAATTTTCGAGGTGTGAAAATTACCTTTCTACTTCAAACCTCAAAAGAATATACACTCATTAGTCTGTTTACAAAGCAAAACTTCTGGATGCTAGTTTTGAAATTCTATTAATATTATCCTATTTAATATTAAAAATAGTATTTTTTAGTTCAAGGGAATATTTTTTTAAATATTCCCGAAATAGAAAATTCCAAAAAGAAAATAATAATACTTGGGGAATTTTAAATTTCGATAAATTTAAGTGATCCCAATAATTTGAACAATCTAACGAAAAGTGCTTCACTTTAAACCACTTTATTTTAAGTAACGTCGAAGAAGAGTAGTGAAACTGCTCAACACAGCATTTGGTGTGCCAAGGATAGAAGAGCACTTTAGAGGACCTAGACTCGTTTCTGAGAGTTTGAGAAAGATTTGTGAAGTTGGTAACCGCAATTTGTCGCAATACCGAGCTCAAAAGCGTAACCGAAGTAAAAAGTGGGAAAAGCTCAAAGTTTGGTCTCGACCTGTTTCAAAACTTGATCTTTTATTGCAATAAAATGCGCTGAAAGTATGAGATTCGAGCCAAGAGCCAATCGAATTTTCTTCTTCCAAGGCTGTCCGAGAACCTTGGCAATTTCGTAAGAAGGACCAAGGGGCGGGTGAAAAATAAGAATAAGAAGAAGATTCAAGTAAATATATAGTACTGACGCTAGAAAACAACACAAGCTTTCTTTCCTTCATAATTATTGAATAAATCACGTTTTCAATTCAATTCAAAATATATCTTAATTTTTTATTATAAGTATTATAACAATACTTTTGAATTAAGAATTTTGAAACATTTTTAATTATAATTTAAAGTCTGTATAACATAAGTGATGGCAATAATTTATGAAGGCAGATTGCAAAAGTTAAGTATGTCTAGATTATTGGAACAGCGAATGAGATTTCTTTCTGAAAGTTTAATAAGTATTCTCGGATCAAGAAGAGTATATTTTTCAGTCTTCCATCTTATCTGAAAAAAAGTCAGATAAGGCGACAAATATATCTGATTTTCCATGCTCCAAACAAACTGGCTTATATGACACACACTACACGTAGGATGACATATTTTTCCAATACAGTGACAGTAACAGCTGCCATACACAGTTTGAAAACTAAACCAATTTGTAGTAAAGCATTTACAGTGCTATGTGTACATAAAAAGAGTTTGAAACTAGAGCTTCACTGATACGCTACTTTTTATATTAAATACAAAAGCCATTGTCTTCAGTTTCCATTGCAAGCAATTAAACTTCAGCATTCTATAGACGTCACACTTTCATCAAAAGTTTTGTAACTTTTAACATCAGGAAAGTTATGACATTCCAAAAGTTTAAACTCAAGTTTGGTTATAGTGATACTTGTAATTTCAGTCTGAATTTTATTCGAATTTAATTAAATTTCAAATCCAACTCATTAAATACTCCAGGGTTGAATAGTCTTTAAATTAGGAGTTATCCAACGTTTAAAAGAGTGCAATATTTTAAGTACATTCAAAATGGAACGATTTTCAAAACCTTTCTCTCTAAACTTGAATCAGAGAAAAACCAATGAAATTTCACTGATACTCAAATAAATTCCACTGAATTAAAAGCGAAAAAAACAAAAGGTTGAACCTCCGAATTTGTTACTTTGCCCAACTTTCAAACTTAATTCTTCTATATCCTCAGATGATACTCGTAAATCTGGCTAAAGGTCAACTATCTAATCAGCTTATGTCTAGGAGTTAATCGAGTCTACTCTGATTAATCCTTTAAATAAAATAGTGTCTAAAGAGAAATTCGAGAATCAGGTGATTTACAGGGATGAGAAATCACTCCTCTCTCCTTGATGATGATTTCTAAGTTTAATGGTGTCATGTAATACCTGACTCCAGAGACCTTGGCCATTATAGAAGTAACCCGCTAGTAGATCGTGACACAGCATGGGATAGGCGTACATTAGCGCCACCCTAAACATGATATCCCGCAAGTCCGTGCTCATCGTAAATTCAATTCATCCATTCATCCCCATTCAGTAAGTCTGATGACATAAGTTCCTGCGTATGTACACTCCGGCCACTCCGGCCTAGTAAACTCGATTCGCACCCTTAAAAACCTCACAAAAAGACTCCCGATTACATTTTCACACTTCCTTTAACCGAGGAACGATTTTTCTAGCTATATCGTTTTTCATGTGCTTATCTGTAATAGAGAGAGTGCTTCAATTATACAATTTTAATTACAAAGTATTTCAAGAATTTTAATGAATAATACTTTTCTCTAGGTATTATTACAAAAACTTTTGCATTTGAAATTAAAAACAATGGATTAAAACTTCTTGTTTTTGAATTGTAAATATTTATAAAATATTTCAAAGTGGCAACACTGTAAAACCAATTGTGTAAACGTGAATATTTATGAAAATACTGTCCGAATGGAAGATCACAAACTGACATTCTGAATCGGGGATTCAATGATAATGCCTGGATTAGCTCGCACGTTATCTCTTATCATTCGTCAGCAAGCGTTAAACATTGTGGTTTTAACAGGTAAAAATGAGTATTTTTTTTTTAATTTTTAGATATGCAATTTTAACTTTGAAATTTCTGTTATTCATACGTATTATTATTATTTATGTATTTATTCATACGGTTATTCATATCTCGATTTGAAATGAAAATTTCCATTAAAATTTCCTCGTTTAGAGAAGAGACGTAGCTATTGAAAACAGGTGCAAGGAGCTTTATGCAGAACTTTGACGTAATTTTCAAGACAATAGATTCTCCAGAGGATATCCTAAAGTGGGTTCTATCACGTTTTCAATGAAACGGAACGTATACTTTAATCGAATATCCTCCCGCGGGACTACAAATTTACACCGGACCTCTATCAGAGAATCGTATCACGAGGACAATAATTGCGAAAGCGGGTTTGTAAACTTCAGAATTCTCCCTCTGGAATATGTTTTTAGTCAAGTATTTTTTATTCAGCAGGAAGAGAAATATTTATAAATTGAGGAAATGTCAATTTAAAGTGGTCATAAGATTCAATTTTTCAATTTCCCTGATATTCTCCTGACTTTTCACTGACTTTTAGACAAATTTTAGAAAAGTCTTAAAAATGTGAGCAAATTTTTAATAATAATAACAAATTTCTAAAAATCTCTTAAAATTTCATGTAATCATTCAAAATTCAACAGGCAAAATATTAGAATTAGGTCGATAAGTAATTGCTGGAAGAAGCTTGGGAAAAGCTTCAAGCATTCAAGCATTGAAGAAAATTCCGACGTGACATAATGTGGCGCTATAATTGCAAAAAAACGTTGAATAGACGCCAAATGTTTCGGCTCGAATAATCTGCCCTAAATTCATAAAGTATGTATAGAAAACCTTCATAAATAGATCTAATGGATGTACTTTTCGAAGTTAAATTATTCTTTAATTCCTGCAATAGAATTTTCACTTGAAATTTCTTCCTTTAGTATAATACTTTTATCCATCCCACGAATGGATAAAGTCCATTCATTCATTCATTCATTCCTCATTGATATAAAAGCATCCCACGTGAAATAAATAGCAGAATATTAATGGAGAATTCGATTTTCTCTAATACTCGAGTAATTTTAGTCCATCTATTTAAATGTCTCGGAGAATTGTAATTTCTAAGAAAAGAAGGAATAAAAGACGGAAAAGATCTTCTTCGAAATCCCTGAAGGACATTTAAACAGTTCATCATGAATTATTCGGGTTGGATTTGAGATTGGAAATACCTTTATAGGTTTTATAGGTTTTATCGTAACTCCGTGACTGGTCTATTGATGTTTTACGATTGTCAGTAATGAATAGTCAATATTTCAAGATTATTGGAAAGTAAAATATTTGAGGATTATCAAAAGCAAATAAAAGGATCCTTTAAGGTGAATACAGTTTAAGAGGGAAATGATTTTATCTTGGTCATGAAATCTTGAATTTGACTATTTTGAATCTTGAAGCTACCGGAAATTGGGATGAAATGGAAAGCCTTCAGAGGCCATTAGTGGGTTGTTCGAAGATGAAGCTTCCTTCAACTAGAACTTACTTCAGAATCTACTTCATTGATCCTTTTCACCCTTGGTCCTATTATTAAACCTCACTGGATTTTCACTAGATATAATTTCTAAATGGTGCTCATAATTCAGAGGATAATTAAAAAAAAAAGAAATTTATTTAACTTCATAAAAGCTGGATTTTGAAAGATTGGCCTTTTAAAAGATACTCATTAAATTTAATTGCCACTATTAAAATTTAAATGCTTGAACAAACGCAGAATTAACAGACCATTTCAACATTTCGAGATACTTTAACCCTTTTAACAGACCATAAAATGCTTTAGAAGATTTCATGTGTATCAAAAGAATTGATAAATCAAATCGTCGATAGTATAAAACTCATCTCAATAAACCCAAATGATCAGTGACACCCCTAAACACACGAATACTCTAAACTGCGGTTGTAGAATTTACGAGGAAAGTTCGACCCCTGGCATTTTTATCATTGACTTTTCCAACTCAGGACAGGAGTCACCCTTGCCAAGTGATCAAAACGCGATTATCCGATTGCAGAGTCTAGCAATCGCTAGGGGCAAAATGAGACCAAACAAAGGAACGCGGGTGGATGTTGCCTAAAGCAAAAAAAAAGTTTAAAATAGAATTCCAAGCTGACCTGTATTTGGACTTAGTTTATACTGGAGATCTGAGGATTCGAATTTTCTGTACAATTGCACTCAACACAAGTACCACATTTCATTGTCCAATTTGGAAAAAAAGATTACACTTTACTGCAATCACAAAGAAGACACTATCGAGTAAAGAACTTTAAAAGTCCACGAATAATAGTCAAAGAGATTAAATTTCTCAGCTTGTATTGGAGTCCGAGAAGTCTTCAGAAGAATAAAAGCTTTAAAAGAATATGGAGGATTTCTCTCAAGATTCAATACAGACTAAGGCATTTAATATTTCAGGCGGTTAACTTCATTTTCTTAGTAACTAATCTCTTTAATCGAATTTAGAACGCACCACAGGAACAATCAAGCAGCTTCATCTACTGCTCCTGACAAGACGAATCTCACTGAGAAAATAGACCCTTTCTAGATCAAGGCACATGAGGATGGTACGTGAATGTTAATTGCAAGAGGGCTTAGATGCCAACCTATTACCGTTAATCTGCTAACTCGGGTCAATAGGCTGCCACACACGATACTCCTTGCATGAACCCAGTGCAACACATTATGTCGACTGACAGCTAAACATAACCGACAACAAGCAAGCGCTCAGAGTGCATTTTGAGGTTGCACTCGACTCAACCTTGCACCTCTCCTCACCACCTTGCTACCTCACTCTTGTTCTCACTATAAGCTCCAAGTAATCGGAAACCGAATTTGTCGGTTTGGTAAATCGAGACGTACAGTGGGTTTTCTGTTGTTGAGATAAGAAGCTGGTTCCACGTCGAGAAAATGGATTGTCTTATTCCTGAACAAAAAGAAATTCAGTTAGCGCATGAAAACAATCAGAAATTACATAAAGGTGGTTTTAGTTTACAAACAATTTCAATTATAGAAAAGTTATAAGTTTCGGAAGGGAGAACCGCCTTTTTATCTAATTACTGAAATTTCTATTTCGGTGTAAAGAAAAATAACTTTTTAAAGAAAATATAATCCTAAAAATGTCATCTGTGGAAGAAGCAAAGAAAGAAGAAATCCTCGTGAGAAATATTCTCATCTTTTTCCTATGCTATTCGTCTTATTCACTGATGCATTTTTTAAATCACGATCCTATTACTCTCTTTTCCTGTTTTTCTAAAAATTGAGATCCACAACGCCCACATTTTTGCATGACGTACATTGAAATGCGTCGCCAACGTCATAAAGACACACTGAAGGGTGAATTTATGTAAAAATTCTGGGCATGAAATGCTGCCGAAGGGAGAAGATTCGCTCGTTGGAAAATTCGATTATCATTCACACAAGGACGGTCGCCGATTCGTATTGCAGTTAATGAATAACCAAGAATTATTACATTAATTCGAGAATAATCTCGGAATAATATACAGTAGATCATAAAATTTAATTTTTCAAATGAATTAATAATAACGAACTTTCTCAATAGTTGACAAATTAATAAAGATATTATATTATATCTTCTAATCAGGGTCTAACGATGAAAAAGAAAATCCTCTGATTCATTATTTAGTAAATATAATTCCCTTTGGTAAATACTAAATACTGATAAATGTTACGAGCAGAAATGAGAAGTGATTTTCAAAAGATGAATCAACTTCAGGGTTTTGTATAGAGTCGATACATAAATGGCACAAGGCGAGTTATTCAGCGTTTTATATTGCCAGGAGGCAACTGATCGTTTTTTAATAACTGTCATTTTGATAAACGTGCGAAATAAGGCCCGTTTCATTGAGTCATTTTAACATCATTCTATTGAGTTTACATAAAGTTCGTGGTCCAGGGTTATTTGCGACTTTATTGAATCATTTTGAAAGAACAAACATTTCAAAGTTTGCAATCTGCGCTTTAAAAAATATATTACATTTTTCCATCAAAGAAAGAATAAAAGTATTTTCAATTTAATTTTCTTTTTACGTATTTGTGATGCCACTTTTGAAAATTCAATCTACCGATTTCTCAGTTTCCCGAAATAAAATGTAGCCCGTTTACATTCAGATAAAACTCCAAAGCCCACAAGAATAAAAGGGATTTCTAGCCACGGAACTATATTCAAGCTCCAACGTGTCAAAGTGTTTTTCATCGTGGGCAACTACTATCACTTACAGGAGAGAAAATCTCGTGTATAAAATTGCTGAAATGGCACCGAGACGTGGTTGGACTTGCGCCAAAATCTTACACTGACCCTCGTAATTAGGCCGCTATCGCTGCCCAGCAATCTTTTTATAATGAAAAAATCGATAATCGAGGAACAAAAACTTCCAAGCACCTTTTGTCCTCTCTCTTCGGTTGTTAAAGAATTACACGAAAAGGCAAATTGCACGTTTGAAGAAATTTGTACTTTTTCTAATTTTTTTTAATATAGAAGACTGGTTATTAAAACTCTGAACAATATTAAGGCCATATATTACTTATCCGATCCCTACCTTACCGTCAAATTTATTGAGATATCAAATTGACAATTTCTAAAATTAAAGCTACATTAAGTTTATCTAGTCCTAAATATTTACATTTATAAAAATTTAGAACCAGATAAATCTGATAAACGTACCTTAACATAAAGCAGAAACATAAATATAATGAAAAAAGAAGTTTCACTTCAATAAGACCTGGAATTTATCTTTGGTCATCATATAATAAAAAGAAAATTGAACGAAGGCGAAGTTAAAACCTCTTAATCTACTTGTCGGGCATAATCCTTGTATTTGTGGGCACGTGGTTTCATTTTCCCTTTCACGAAGGCAACTTACGACTCATGCGAAAGCATTGGAGAATGGATGTACGTGATAAATAGAGCTCATCGTTAATGTCAGACCAGACATAGTCAACTTTAAGCACCACCCTTTTGTTCTGCATTTCACTCGCTACGAATGTTCATTCCGCTATTTGAGCACGTAGTAGCAACTCGAAACCGTTGTCATCAAGGCTGTCATCTGATTCCCTCCCACACCAACTTGTCGTACCTTCGCCTGACGTCACTAAAAGTTTCGCCTTCGTTCATTGTCGTCTTATTACTTTCAGGATTTTCAGGACCCAAAACCTAATCCCTATTTATTTACAGTTTATAATTTACATTTAGCGAGACTTTCTTTACTTTCTTCGAGTATTATTTTGATTGAAAAATTGAGAAATTGGGGAAAAAATGTTGAAAATAGTTTTTTTAGGGTATCGAAAAAAGGGGAATAAGAGTAAATAGGGATCAGACATCAAAGTCTGCAAAGCACATGGCACACCCAATCACCCTTTTCATCGAATTCATCAAGAATCTCATGAAACCTTCGATACAGAATTTAGATAGGAATCTAGTAAATAGCCACTTCCGGAAACCTTTTCTCTTTCCAATCAACCTAGACCCAATATTCAATTCTCTGCAAGATTCTCTGTCATCGTAAAACACTTTGTCTATTGTCATTTCGCCAGAAAATTCCATCTGCCTCGAGCTATGAATCTAGCTTCCAGACTTACAGAGGAAACACGTGCAAGCCACATAAAAGGAAGGCTCAACAGTTTTACTGCATCCTTCAATCGCTTTCAATATCAGCACTCAACTGTCGGAAATTAGAAGTTTTTTTCCTTGCTCATAAATTTCAATATCCTTTCTACCCTGCTATAAAATTCAAGACCTACACTAAATTCAATATTTCAATCTTTCAATGACATTAATCTGAAGTCGGCAATACTGAGAACCAAAATGTAGCTTGAACTCTATTCATGAAAAGCATGAAAAGATGAGTGGTTTTTCAAGAAATTCCTAAAAGTGTAAGTTTCCTCAACTGGACGTACCCCAGGTGATATCGTTGAACCAGAATTGTGACGAGGATGACCCTCCGTGATCAGCTACAAATGTTGGTAGCGAGGGTGCCATCTCACTTGGAGGATATGGTCCATGGACAAGACATCCACTCGATCCAGGTCTAATAAGTCGACTATTCGAAGCATAAATGACATCTGCACTAGCCATATCCTCCAGTTCTGCTTCAGAAATCTCATCATCTCCTTCATCTCTAAACAATTTCATTCTCGAAGAGGTCTGCACCAGAAGGTCTCTGGAATCTTCATGATGAACGTAACTATTAAGATGAATAGGTTGTTCATACTCTGCAGAATCACTTCCAGGCGAAGGTGTAAAGTTACTAGTCCCAGGTCTCGCCTGTAAATCCTTGGGAAACACCTGAATGCCGCCAGAAGGTCCTTCCAAGTTGGGAACAGTTCTTCTTTCAGCAGCAGCAGCAACAGCAGCAGCAGCTGCTGAGTAAGAATAAAAAGATCCACCCTGGATCATTCGACTACATGGTGGATCTTCTCCAACCACAGTTTCCAATTCTCCTTGGACCTGGGGTAAACTAGCACCCTGGAGTGATTCCTGGGTCTGGTACTGTTGTGGCTGTTGCTGGAGTTGATGGTGGATTTGCTTATCTTTTTCACGACGAGGTGACCGACCCCTGTCGCCGACGGAAGTCGCGCTCCAGTAGCCCCACGCCATTCTGCTTGGGCGATTTCGAAGGCCTGTTGGTCAAGTGTGGGTCAGGGCTCTTTAATTTTTACAAAAAGTTTAAAAGTTAGCGAGACCTTGGTTCCTACTTTTCCTACTCTATTTCTAAATAAAATTTATAAAATCATTGACTAGAAATATATTTTTGAATATGCAAATATTTTTTTACTTTTGTATTTTACATCTAGTTCACGTGAAGAGGAACATTTCAAAATAATTCATAAAGGAAAATAAAGCAAAGGCTTCTTAATAAGATTTAGTCAAGTTTGTATAAAATTTGTTTAAGCTATCAAAATTTCTGTAAAACCTTGTCACCATGAAAAATATAAACTTCCAAGTTTCAGGAAATGAAAAAGGTATTTCGTAGTTCACTATGATAATTTGTATCACAATACATCAAAACTTTTCCAACTTGTTTGATTTTAAACTTGTATGAATGATGGAAAATTTAATTATTAAATTATTAAGCTATTAAACTGGGCGTATAAGATTTTAAAGCCGACTACAATAGGATTATCAAAAAGTGTAGAAAAACTAGGAACCGTGCTCTGAAGCCTGTATTTTAAACTTTAGGCAAAAATTAAGAGCCACAGTGTGGGTACTAACAGGTCGACCGGGAGAGTCCTAGAAACTAGGCGGTGAGGACGAGGTTGCTTTTCCCACCCGGACAAACTGAAGTTGAACTGACGGATCGATTGACGTTCCTAGACGACTTGGTTCGGGCGATATTTTTGATGACTTTACACTGTGGATTCCGAGTAGCCGGGAGAATCTTTTCTTCCGAACTCGCCCTCTTTCGACCTGGACTTTCTCCGGTCCAGGTGATTCGCGTGAATCCGATAGATCGGACCGAGTTGTAGATATCGACTGCAGTAGAAATGTTACTGCCGCCGCCCGGCGCGCGCTACCACGACGTCAACTCCAGAGCGCAAACGCCGAACACGCAGAAATTTTCTGTCCTCGTTGGATGATGGAACTTTCCCCACAACCTGGTTTTCGGTCTCCGTTACTCCTTGATAAACCTATGCAAACACCAATGAGAGTAGTAGGCATATAACAGTATATAACACATAACACTCTCCCTCGCTCTTTCGTCCACCCGTAACGCAGACTCTTGGTGGTGGGCGGGTTAGAGTGTTAGACTCTGGGTGGAGGTGAACTAGGTAGGCCACCAGGTATTTCAGGATGTGCTCGAATTTGGGATCTACACGCGAGGTGGAATAGCGAGTTTTATCACCGCTAGGACTCTGGTGCGCACCAGGAAGGAAGCTTGGTTAACTTCAGCCTGCCTATATTGCCTTGCTCGGGAGTATGAAAACAAGGGTTGTGGGGTAATGGGGAGAATGCTATCGAAGTTCCCGCCGCAGAAAGCCATTGCGATTTACGATGAGAGAACAAACCCGGGCGGGTGCCAAGGGCCACATGGGCTCGGATGTGTCAATGATTTTCCCAGAGACATCTCAGGCGTGGCTCTTCCATCGCATTTCATTTAGCTTTAAAAGATATTCTTTTTTACATTCTTCTTTCTCCAGGATTCATGCCTTTGAAACAAATTTCAGGATGGCCACAATATTCAGTTTTCTAATTCCCCTCAGATTTCACCGACTTTTAGACAAATTTCCTTACATATTTCGTACATATAATATCACTTTAAATCTTTTAAACTAAGTTTGAAGATTAGATTCCATTTCTACAAACGAGGCTCGAGTTCAACAAATTTACATTTATAATTCACACTATTTATTTTTATACTCATATACTTTTAAACCTACATTAAAAATCTCATTTTCCTAAAAGGAAAAGCTTGCGCCAAACTGCAGAATGCAGATGCAGTCTGCATATCATAAAATAATAATTAAATACTTTTTCACCTGAATTGCGGTCATGACATATAAAAGTGAATCTAGAGCTCAGTTCAAATAGTGAGTATTAAATGGTACGGTTCATGTTACACGCTAGGCTTGGCGATGAGGAGAATCGATCAATTTAGGAGAGCCACGTATTCCCTCGAATTCATCCGCACAATGGTGATCTCGGTGAGTTATAGAGCAAGCCATTCTGGTAAAATTTCCTATCGAACAGTGACCCTGATGGTGGAAGCTACCTTTAATCACTTTAATTTCCTGTCCTCATTTCAATACAGCTTATTACATAAATTCGAAACACGGTTTCTTTGTTATAGCCAGCTTTAAATTTAAATTAATAACAAGAGATTAATTTAGGGAGTCTAGTGATCAGGCAATTTGAAGATAAAGTAGAAAAAAGTGGATTTTTTGATAAAATACAGAAAATTCTCGGTTCTAAATGAAATTCTCGGTTTCTGGTCCGCTAGACACCCTGAAATTTATAAAGATAAATCTGTGAAGATGAATAAACACTAGATTTGTAGACAATTTAAGATGATCCAAATAAACAGGCTTGAAAAAGAAACTGACATAGATTCACAACAAAATTATATAAGTACTGCTCTACATTCCCCGAGTGAAAAAAACGTAGGGAACTTGAACGTTAGTTTCTAAAACTGTGTGGCAAGTATAGTGTTAAGGTGAATTAATCACTTTTCTTTTACCGAGCATCCGCCAGACAGGTAATCGATTTTCCGGCATTCATGATACATCGGAAGTACAAATGCACGTTGAGCGCACTCGATTGAAGCACTTGCTAATGGTTTAGGTTCTTGTCACGCGATATGGGTGTGGAAAAGGGAAAAAGGCATGTATCTTTCCCTTTTATCTTGCAAGTTTTGAACTATTTTTATCTTCCTGCTCTACTGTCTCTGATATTCTGAATATGTATATTTAAAAATGTCTTACTTAAAAAAAATTTTTCAATATTAAAAAATAGGGATAAAGAATCTGGGGCCAGATCCAATTCGAAGATGTTTGAAATTGATTATTTTCAATTTTTATAATTTATCTCGATATCAAATGACTTTTAAAGTGAACTGAAATAAAAAAAATGCAAAAAAACCTGCGAAGCTTTTTCTAATTTTAAACGAAATGATAATTAAAATCTCTTTTCAATTTTCTCATAAAACTTTAAACTCATTATCAATCATAGGAACAATGAAGGGAAGAAAATGATTAAACTTTAACACGTGTGTAGAAAAATTTTATGAAAATTGTGATCCTGGAATATTCTTCTGAAAAGGTTCCCTCGCTACAGTGACAAATGGAAGAGAAAAGCTCTACGATAACAATGCATTTTTAAGAAAGATGTCAAGGCCGCAAGAATTTAAAACCGACTTGTTCCAGAATCATGAATAATTATTTATCCGCACGAAATTTTCTTCTATATTTTAATATAAGTAGAAAGAATAATTCTGTTATTGAACTAAATTAAGACTTTGATTTTTTATCAATGGAAATGAAGGGAGAAATTAGGTTCATGTCACATCTTTGGAAAATGCATTTCCAATTCACTCTATGCTTTCGTGTTCCTAGTCATAATCTTCACAGTTCGTCACTGTCTCCGTGTGAACGATTTACGACCGTCTAAAACTATTATACCTGAAATTGAAATTTTAATTAAAATGTTTGAAAAACAATGAGTAAAGTTCTGTTATTCTCCCTGGTTGGAAACGACGAGACTACTATTCTCGTGATCCACCTACTGTTTATTTTTCCAAGATTATTTCAGCAATTAACAACAACGATAGCAGGTAATGCGATTATAAAAGATGATAAATAGGCTAAAAATCCTTCAGATTTAATCTCCTGCATGAAATAAAAGTTCAAAGCTCCTGAAAATCAATAAAATTATTTATTTATTTTTATTTATTATTTATTTATTTTTAGATTTTCCGGTTTAGTAGCCACCCTGAAGATAATAAATAACTCAACATTCTAAAAATTTAATTTTCTGCGTGGAACAAACATTCAAAACTTTCATCAATCAATAATAATCAACAAATACGAACTAATTAGGTCACTTTTGCTTTGAATCATTTGGGAGACATAAATATGTTTTTAACAAACTCGAAAGCGAAAAACGATATTGAAAATTTAACATTTTCCTTTATCAAATTTTTCTGCCATACTAAAATAGAAAATAGTTGGACAATATGAACTTCAAAATAACAAAGAATTCTTTGTCCAATGGATTTGAACGTCTTTTCATATCATATGCAAGAATGAATGGAGGATCGAGTACATGAAAAGGATCGCGCTATGAAAACCGAAAAAGGGGCTTTTCTCCATTTTCCACGTGCTCTCAATCTGATATCGATTTTCCTTTGCACCTTTAACTAGCATCGTCCTATCAAAGGAGATGTAATGAAAAAGCTCCCAGCCACTGATCCACTTAGTGCTATATAGTATACAGTTTAAATACTACCAAGATGAAAGTAAGCAAGAAAATAAAATCTTCCTTTCCTTGGAATTTTCAGGAAAATAATTTACAGATATGAAGATTCTTTCAAAGATAGAAAAATATATAAAGAGAAGTTCTATTTTTCTATACCCAACAAAATTTTCAAACAGATTTTTACCCTAATCAAAGTAGATGAAACTTTTTGGCATTGTCTTTTTTTGACTCTTTTGGCCTAGTGGTACCTGTGAATTCATTGCAGATTTTACAAACGACCAGCGTGGAGGCATTCAATGAAAACAGTACCCGCATACATTATGCTTTTGGAATTTACTGGGTGGCATATATGTACCAGTCTATTCTTTTGTGGTTTTCTCCGATATCCAAGCATGAATACTTCACGCGCTCCTGAAAGTGCAATCATTGTTCCTGCAGATGAAAACTACAAACAAGGACGCGTACGGATGTCATGCTACTTGTTTTCATTTTAGAAATGGATTTTAGTTTTTCATAAAGAGAAAAACAAATCAAGAATGAGAATAACTGAGTCTCAAAAACAATCCTAATTAAATACGGATTTCTTCATGATCCTACTTTTTTTCTAAAAGTAATAAATTTCCTCTTTAAAAAAATATTCTAAGTCATTTCCCTGCTTTTTCCAATTTTGTGAACATTCCTAGTCATTTCCTAATTTCCCAGTCCAGGCGCAATGGATTAGACTTCATTTTTTTAGCAATCCAAACTCGATCGTTAGATGCAGAATAAGCTAAAGACTCATCCCTAAATAATCCTCTCTATTTTCTATATCAGTTTCAATTCTTACATCATTATTTGCCATGTTGAACTTGAGAATTTACTCATTCTTTAAGCGATGAGAATTCATTTTACCCATTCTTATTAACCCATGACGCCATGACCCTTCTTTTATTATCCTATTTATCGAAGTATTTGTTTCGCAATAGACTGGAAGGTACCAGAATATCCGGATTTATTAATTAAGATCGAAGACTCAGTAAATTATTGCATTTTCTTGAGTAGATAATAATCAAGCCTTTCAAAAAAAAATATTCCATGACGCAATCAAAAAAAATATATATCTTTAAAAAATGGTTACGTTACATTCTATTTAAAAAAATGTAATTTGCAATTTAAGGTATTTTTACAATTTACTAGTTATTTCACCATTTTCGTTTCAATGTTGCACTTTTATTGGAGAACCACAGCTTTCGACGAAACTAAAGCTCGTTAGAGTATAAACTTTAGAGAAGTCGGGAGCAAATAAAGGGAAGTCAATACATTTTCAGCGCCACAGTGAACGCCGCAGTACATTATAGTACCTGCAATGTAAAACCACGAGGAAGCTCTCGAGAAATGTCTTGCTAAATCAAATGCATTTTATATACGTGGTACTTGAATTGTAACCTTCATAAATCCTGACAGAGTTAACTGATATTGTACGTACTACTACAGTATGTACTATCGAGAATTTTAATTTAAAAAGCTTCAAATTCGTAATAGAAAAGTTGATAAAATTTTCTCTGTAACTTTTATTCCTTGATCTAATTCTAAAGCTTATAAATTAGATCACCTAACCATTTTAGGCAGAAGATCTTGAAAAACTTCCAGATTTTGAAACTTTTTGACTTTGCAACCTGAGATAGAAAAATTTTCGTGTCTGACACAAACTTCCAACTTCTCTTCAGAGAGTTTACAAAGATAGTTTATAAAGAAACCAGATGTTCTACCAGCTATCTCTCTATCAAGAACGACAGCTCGGGCATCGTTTTCAGATAGCAGATAGGAAAGATAAGCTCAAAAAAAATTGAGTAATCTGAGTACTAACCATGAATTGTAATTTCTGTGTCCTTCTCGAGCTCGTAAAGTCGTAGAGCCTCGTCAAGCTCTTGCTGGGATACGATTCTACAGGGGTCGCCCTCATCGTCAACCCACTTCATCGTGAACTGATCCTGTCCTGAACCAGGTCCTGCTCCAAAGCCACAGATTGTCCGCATCTCTTCACGCAAGGTATCTACCGAGATTCCCGCGGTGATGTACGTAATTTGAACTTCTCTGCAAGGTACAATAATATGTCACATTCTACTTAATGGTCTTGTCTCTCAGTCTCTCGAAGCTAATTTCAATTCAAACCATGGATTTTACATAAAGAATATTTATACCATTGCCACTAATATTAAATTAAACTCAATTTTTAATTCCTTAAAATCATTTTAATAATAATAAGATTGCTTTCCAATTAGTATCGTTAAAATTAAAAAAATCATACCTAGAAAAATAGAACAATAATTATAAACATTTAACGATGGAATAATTTAAAAAAAGTCTTCTACTCTACTCTTAATTCATTGAACAAAATTGTCTTATCTTATCTTGAAAAATAGGTCGAATTCCGAATGTCTAAAATCTAAATTTTTTTCAATCTTCTTCGAATCAGATTTTTCGGTTTTTAATGTTTAGATGTTCACCTCTCCTATGACTAAAGCTTTTCTTTCCCATTTTCACATTTTCTCTCAATGTGCTCAGTTTTTAATTTAACCCATCAAAATTCACATTTCGTCTACATTGACAAACTTTTTTTCAGGTCGCAGATGATAATATTTCCAAAAACTTGTTCCCAAGTTATAAAGCAAAATGAAATTAGGGTGGTATAGCAAAGAATAACAGAAGGTACATCACATCACGATTCAGGACACGTTCTGGATTCAGAGAACTCGGAATGAAGGGATGTAAAAAATACCAAGTAGTAAACCACAGGAAAAGAATTAAAGAAACTAATTACCCATTATATATAATTTTCACGCGAATGAGGTCGTTTTCCGCAGTTTGCGTGGGCATTCTTGTTTTCTGAAGCCGTGGTCCCTTGCCTGAAAACAGAAAAAGGAGTGTACGTGAGAAAACAACTTTTCAGAAAGACAATTATTATTGACTATTATACAGGCAAATAAGACTCAAACGGTACAGCTGATATTATTAACATTTATGACGCAGTAATGCATGTGACGTAAGATGTCCATGATTTTTTAAACGACGCAGATTAATCGAGATTAATGAATGTCGTTCTATTTAGATTTTCAATAAAAGTTTCGCATCTTAAGTAATGGAATTGGTATCTCTCAAGAATATATTTTTGATTGAATTGAGAGTGACTTTTTGAAAATTCAAAGTTACCAAAAGTTGAACAAGTGACTCTATAGCAGACTTGGTTCCTTAGTCGAGAGAGCGAAATGTTGTATTGGTAAATAGCACACATAATTAGCCGCACTAATTAATCATTCCGGAGATTTGGAATTTCAAACTTCGAGATGAAAATACAGCTATTAGTTAATTAAGATGGTCGGTATTGTTTGAAGCAGAAATAAAATTAACAGCTGCTCTAGACGTAGGAAAATGCTGCACTTCAAGTTTCGTGACCTCTCTTCAGGGTTTTACACACCCCTTGGGTCGAGAGTATGAAAGAAATAATTGGTCTACATAATAAAGTGGAGAGAAAGCAAACCAACCGCAAAATTATGAATAGAAGCAGCTATTGTCAAATACTAATCAAATTAAATTGAAATGTTTGTTTAAATTTTTATTCATTTAAAAAATAATATTTTTAAAACTTTGTGGACTAATTTTCTGACAACATTTTTGGGTAGTTTTTTCAGGAATCAAATCCTTTTTAATAGGTATCAATTTAAGAAAGTTTGAACATTAAAATGGCTAATTTAATCTAATTTCCTCAGTTTGAAGCAATCTGCAAAAAATAGAATGCACTTGCATCTCTTTCATATCTGTTGTTACACGGAGAGAAAAATCAGCGTTTAAAACGACAAAATCGTAGTCTGAAACTACGATACGTATCGTCGTTTCAATCGCTGATTTTTCTCTCCGTGTAAGATCTTAATTTTTTTTTGAACTTCAAGATGCGAATTCCTGGGTTCTAGGTAAAAACTATGTATATGAAATTACTAGGATTGCCACGCCTTATGCAAGGCGAAAGAAACCGCTAAAAAATAGATGTAAGAGCATTCAAGAAGCGGGTAATGGCCAGGAAGAAGGCTCAGCTCGTCGAAGAAAAGAGGAAGAGGCGTAAGTGGTGCAGTATCGTGTACTCACCCTTGAAAACCCGGAGCAAAGACATTTCGAGTAAAAAATTTGCGTTGAAAAGAAAGAACTCACTCCTTCTAGTTTTACTTAACAACAACACAAAGCTAGTATCGCTCGTCATATTCGAGAGTTTGCGAATTTCACAGTTTGCACACATAGAAATCACTATTGTATTTAAAACCTTTAATTCAATTGTCTTTTATAAATTACAAGATTTACGTTACTTAAAAATCTTGTATAACTTTTAATATTTACATCACTGCAGAGTCACATCGCTGGTTTCAATGAAAAGCTTTAAAAAATCACTTCGATGAAAATAAAGAAATTCTAAAAGGATTTTCTGTTTCGAATTTTTCAAAATCAATATTATTATTTAAATTCGAATGCAAATGTTTTTAGACGTAATTAGTGTACATTTGAAGATATTTTCAGTAATTAAATGAGTTCGTACAATTTCCGAGTTAAATCACATAGAAATTTGAATGACTGCAAATTAAAACAGATTGAGAATTTAAACGTCTATAGGCACCAATTACCGAGTGGGAACTATTTGCAGAATAGATTGAGTTGATTTGTTTTTATATAAAACTATGTTTTTTTTCAGTAGAAATTATTAAATAAGCTTTAATGATTACATGATTCACTAATTTTGAATTTTACTTTCAATCTTTAATAAATGAAGATTGATAAAATGTACGTGGGTGTGTTGGAAAATGATGCGAATATCACAATGAATAAGAAATAACAAAATCGCAAACAAGTATTCCTTATGGGTTTATATAAACATAAAAAAACGACTGTTAACTGTTTATCACTTGTTTTTTAAAATACCGAAAGAGGAGGGTTTCTTGTATTAAGAGACCACCTGTCGGAAATTGAAGAAGGAAACGAACGCGGACACATCTTTTTACTATCTCGTGAATCCGGTAGTAAAATGCATGCCTTTATTAGGCTTCACAACTGTCTTGATCGATCAGACACAATCAGACATTAGACACTATACAAACAGCTACAAATCGCGACTGTCGATCATCACCCCAGACACAGTGGAATCGTTTCTGTGGCGTTAAAAAAAACACCAGAAGCCGAATTGAACTGGTCTTAGTCGGAGTGAACAAGCGTTTACATGCTCCTAAATTGATATTAGTCGCTCATACTTTAATTGTCCCCTCTTTTATACCAATTAACCTCGTTTATATTACGTGTCTCCTGTCTTGTCAGACTGACTCACCGTGTTCGTTAAACAATGACATAAAATGGTCCTTTAGTTCGGGTCACTCTTGTGGCTTCCCTCTGTCTTCTCACAAATAAAATTGTTGTAGATTTTATTATGGCTAGAAATCTTATGAGAATCAAGAAACACAAAGTAACGGCATTAAAATAAAATGCAAAACACTGTGAACTAGACGCGTTGTCACTTGGCTGTCGCCATGATGTTGTCAAGACTATCATGGCCGCTGTAGTAGATTCGCGAATTTTAAGAAAGGTGGCGCTAGTGCGCGGCGCGCCTTTTTCACGTTCCATTTGAATTTTCAAATTTTATTAAAAGATAGCGCTGCGTGTTCTTTATCGGTAATTTATAGTGATTTATACAGATTTGAATTTATATTAAGTATATATATTATAGATTAAATGTATGCGTGACTTCTAACTGCATCTGATTCTATAACAGGGACGTAAATATTTTGCTTTGTACCTGGTGTAATTAAATTTTACATTATTTAAAATTAAGTTTAAAATTTTTTAAAATAATCGAACTTCTTACGCTTATTCAAATTATTTTTAATAAAGTGAAAGAAAAAAAATACAATAGAGAGTTCAAATATTAGTTAAAAATTCTTAATTAATTTCAAAGGATTAACAATTTAAGATATTTAAATATTTCAGGCAAATAATTGATGGTCCTAATAAATTGAATATTCAATTGCTATATAGCAATCAATTCCTTTGATAACAATTAATTTACTGAATAATTTACTGCATTATTCTCAATATATCAACAACAGTAATATATTAATGTTCAAAGCATGCATGGTCTACGTTATCGTCAGAAATGGTCGTAACTTCAACTTGGGAGTAATTATTGTTATGTCTCGAAGGGCCTGGCAGAAAGGCCAGAATAACATCATTCAAGGAGTGAATTAATTTAATTTATTTTATTTTTTACATTCTCATCAGAGAGAATGTATTATTTTTATTTATCATTGTAAATTTTTGTTATTCAATGGTTGTTTGCTGCGTTTTTTCTCACATGTACATTAGTCTAATAAAAACGCCCCTGGAGTAACGATATAATTTATTATTGTTGAAATGTACCGAGAATCATTCTCAAGGTGAGGATGTATCAAATAATAAAAATGCAGAAAAATCCTAAAATAATGAGTATATATGTATAAATGATACGCGTATTTTTTATTGCTCCTTATCATTACCCGGCGTCAACTGATTACTTTGAAAATCATCGAAATATTAAATTCCCAAAGTTGAAAATTCCCGAAGAAAGAATTTCCGAAATAGAAAATTCCTGAAAGAAAATAATTATACCGAAATTGAAAAACTATTTGGATTTATCAAATTTATTTATTTATTTATCCCACCTTTGACATTTCCATTTTCAGTTATTATATCTTAATATTTATAAGAAATGATCCTTGAATTTATAGTTATTGATGAAATTCAAAACGTCTTAAATTACAGAGTAAAATTAAATATAATTATTTTAAAGTAAAGATTACTGAAATTTTTAGTATGAGAGTATTTTGAAACGTAAGACTGTTCATCTTGTATGATTTTATCAGATAATAAATTAAGCTAAAATCAAATCCACAGGTTCAAATATTTTTATATATACTTTGTAAGTAAGAGTATAATTGGATTAAGTGATATGATTTACGAAACGTTTCACAGCGGATTGAATATTTCGAACATACAATTTGAAAACAATGCAGAACAATCAAGAAAAAAAATTATTATCGTCCCCCCAGACCTTATGTTTTCCTCAAATCTCGTTATTTTTGGATTTATCTCTCGAATTCAGGAGCAGTCAAATGATTATTGCCGATCCATGTAATTCAAAAATATTGAATGTATAATGACGTTCTTTTTATAGATTTGTTTACGAGGAACGGTGAATTCAAACTGAAGACTCAAAATGCTGATGTGTTCGTTTATTTGTTATCTTTCTTGACTATCTCCTCTGATATTTTGTTCCCCGACACAGCGGAGCCATTGTATGCAAAAGAATCTAATCAACGAACATTAAACTGCTTCTTTCCCTTATTTTTTTAGATATACTTCATACATTTTCCTGTTGTTAATATGCTGCTAGGATTGTTTATGTTTTAAGTTCTAAGTGAATTTTAAGAGAGCTCAAAAATTTGTCAAAAGGACTTTCCAAAGACTTTCTATAGATTTCACATGAAAATGTACAAAAAGGAAATAAAGACCTGCCTTTTCTTTATCTTTACTCGTTGGATGAAAAAGTTTGATTATCTGAAATTAAATTGCTATAGAGAATAGAGTTTTTGACTGAACTAGTGAAAAGAATCTCTTACAACATTTGCGTCGTAGAAAGAAAGAAGAACGATATCTATAGGCGGAAACGATTTTCAGTCGAAGGCATAATAATTGTCTGAAATCGGTTATTGTACACGCGGTAAGCCAAGAATATGCAAATTCTCTGTTTGTGGACTAAGTAATTGCGCCATACGTTGCGTGCATGCAAACCACTTGCTGATCAAGGTATACATACATATTTCGTTTTGTACCGCATACCGACGCACATATTTACATGTTAATATCTCGACACATGTTATTCACGCATACTACAACTGTAGCCACAAGATTTGTGCTGATAGCACGCACAGTGGACTGAGTGTGTTATGAAGTTACTCCATTAAGGTCATTGATACGTAAGAAAACCTATTTAATACTGTAAGCGTGGATGAAACTTCAAAGTTCAAGTCCCACTTGCAGATTCACTGAAGAGCACTCATTACTCTAGATAATTAATTCTATTCAATTATTATTATCCAGCTGCTAAATTCCAATTCTGTCGGCTATCACTGAATCAGATTCAAACTAGACAAGGGCAGGTCAAGATCTTTTTGTCTTGCTGACGCTCATCTGTAAATACGAAGAAGATAATGAGTATTTTTTCAAATTATATTTATTTCTTTTTTGATACTATGACAATAATACAAAAGAATACAATGCTGTAAATATTTTTAAGTCGATTTGATTCATTTTTGTATTAAAATATTCACAGATGAATGTTTCAATGTCAAATTCTTTTTATATAAGAGTACATTTTTAAAACAACCTTAGAAATTACTTCAAACATTTAAAAAATTCCTTTAAATACTCTAAAATCACTTCAAGCTTTGGAAAATTCTTTAAATTCCTTAAAGTCTCTTGAAATTTAAAATTGAGTAACAACGGGTGTTTCTGCTAATATTCTATAAATTCTATACATATTAATAAAAGTAATCAAGGAGAAACTTACCAAATGACATAGGTATGGTAAGTAAAATTTTTCGTCATTTGAAAATCACAATAATCCGGTCTTCTGTTCTTCATTTATTTGAGATCTCTTAGGTGTAAACTGAAAAAATATTTAACTATAAATTATATATATTAACGATCGATATTTGTTATAATATAATATTTTTCATATTTCCCAAATAAAAATTTACATTTATTTTTAATATGTTTAAAAATTCGCGCCAATGAAAGTCAAGTTTGTTTACATTAAAATGCAATGCTTTTTCAATAAATGAACTAAATTATTTTAAATATGTAAATAAAATATATATATATATATATATATTTATAGTTCCTTATATTCAATTTTTAGGTGCATAAATAAACATTAAATTAATCTACATATATATCTTATATTTATAGACGTTATATACTCACTGATTTGATTCACATGAATAAATATTCCCCCCTCCACACCCTTTAAAAAAAACCGTTAAAAATGTCAATTGTTGCATTCTTCACATTGTTGCGGTTCTCGGTGTGAGGAGGAACGGACGGTCGTTCATTTTCGGATTTTTTTGTGAAAGCCTGCGGCGTAATTTGGTTTTTGTTTTACTTACAGCGTTCCTCCACGTCAATCTTAAATTCCGGTGATACTTCGTTGTTAATATAAATCAAGAATTCAATAAAAATTCCGTCAATTCCGATTTTTTGACTTGTCAGAATTTCACAGTTGTGGTGTTTTACAGTGGCCAGGAGTCTTGGTGGTTCTTATATATATGTTTCTTATTCTCGTAGTTCAACCCTACATATCAATTTATCTCTCTGGCCGACGAGTGTTCACAATAAAATCACAAAATTCGTGGCTGAAACGAGTATAATTATCGATTTTCCCCACAAAATGTTCCGCGAATTCGGAGAAAAGGAATTCTTGGAAATGCACTCCCTGGGGACAGTGGTGAAGACCCCGTTCCCCCGTTCCCCTTTCTTCACCTTTGATTCATTTTTCATTGTTCAGTTAGTTTTTGGTCGCGTAGGTGATCGTACCGTCTGTCTTCGCGGTCGTGCGTTCGACTTTTTCGACGTATAAATTCAGTTTTCTTCGTCGTACCTGTCGGCTCTCGGAAGTGTAATCATCGCTTTTGAAAATTCGGTTAAGTGATTTTGTCTGAATGTCGAACTAAATTCGTAAAATCTAATTCACGCGACGGTGGTGTCGGTAAAAAAAATGGCCGCCATTTACTTGCAGCGTAATTTGGGTTTCGTTTTACTATCTCTGGTTTTACTTATAGCGTTCCTCGGGTGAGTCTTAAATTCCGGTGATACTAAGTCTCTTAATATAAATCGAGAATTCAGTAAATTCGTGGCCGAAACGAGTAAAACTATCAATTTTCCCCACAAAATGTTCCGTGATTCGAGGAAAGGGAATTCTGGGAAATGCAGTCCCTGGCGTCAGTGGTGAAGACCCCGTACCCCCTTCTTCACCATTG
This sequence comes from Synergus umbraculus, assembly GCA_900474325.1. Classification (NCBI taxonomy): domain Eukaryota; kingdom Metazoa; phylum Arthropoda; class Insecta; order Hymenoptera; family Cynipidae; genus Synergus; species Synergus umbraculus. Next base: position 48,965 of record UCOK01018764.1, on the reverse strand, counting down.
TTTCATTTTTCATTGTTCAGTGATTTTTTGGCCGCGTAGGTGATCGTACCGTCCGTCTCCGCGGTCGTGCGTTCGACTTTTTCGTCGTATAAATTCAGTTTTCTTCGTCGTACCTGTCGGCCCTCGGGAGTGTAATCATCGCTTTTGAAAATTCGGTTAAGTGATTTTGTCTGAATGTCAAACTAAATCCGTAAAATCTAATTCACGTCGTGGTGGTTCGGTAAAAAAATGGCCGCCATTTACTTGCAGCGTAATTTGGTTTTCGTTTTACTATCTCTGGTTTTTCTTGTAGCGTTCCTCAGGTGAATCTTAAATTCCGGTGATACTAAGTCTCTTAATATAAATCGAGAATTCAGTAAATTCGTGGCCGAAACGAGTAAAACTATCAATTTTCCCCACAAAATGTTCCGTGATTCGAGGAAAGGGAATTCTGGGAAATGCAGTCCCTGGCGTCAGTGGTGAAGACCCCGTACCCCCTTCTTCACCATTGTTTCATTTTTCAATGTTCAGTGATTTTTTGGCCGCGTAGGTGATCGTACCGTCCGTCTCCGCGGTCGTGCGTTCGACTTTTTCGTCGTATAAATTCAGTTTTCTTCGTCGTACCTGTCGACCCTCGGGAGTGTTATCATCGCTTTTGAAAATTCGGTTAAGTGATTTTGTCTGAATGTCAAACTAAATCCGTAAAATCTATTTCACGTCGCGGTGGTGTCGGTAAAAAAATGGCCGCCATTTACATTTCTTTCCGCGATTTCGGTTCCGTTGTCGGTGCCATGATTATTTGCTGTCTATATATAATTTATGGGAGTATTTTTCGTCTGTTCTGTAAATTCGAACAAAAAATTGTGATTCGGTATTATGAATTCCTATGTATAATGATAATTCCGCTGTTTTTCGTCACGCCCTGGAGTTGTTGTCAACAATAAAGAAGCCGAAACATTTGATTGGTGTTGTTAAGTTAGTTAAATTTCCCGATACGGTCGATCGAAAGTGCAATATTTTTGGATTAAACGTGTATGGCTTCAGGGTACAGATCACTTAAGACGATAAACCCGTCATGGTAAATATTTTTAGTTGCAATCAAAAATGCTCATTTTTTTATAAACGTGCTTTAGTCGGATATCTATCTTTAATGTGAATAATATTTTTGAAGGTTAGAAAAATGATTAGAAATATTAAGGGAATTTTAGTATAATGATTTTTAATCTTTTTGTTTATTAGAGAGGATTTTGGGGAATCTGTTCTTTAGATTTATAATATTAAATAACCAATTAATTGAATATTGAAATATAATTGATATATTACATATTATGCACTAAACTGAACATTTATCCCAGCAATAACTAAATCTTATTAAATAAATCATTAACAATTTTATGACATTTTTGCCTAAAATGATTCGCTCCGGAACTCGCTTTTTTTGTATGTAATGAATAAATAATTTTCGAGTTGATAAAATACTTTTTCTCTATATATAGGCCGTTCTCTATATTTCTTTTTTTAAATACAAATACATTTAAATTTAAATAAATTTTGCTGAATAATTGTTCTTAGCTTCGTCAATTAATTTTAATAAATATAACGGGTACATACAAGAGTAATTTGAACTATTATTGCAATATTGTTTAACAATATGAATAATATTACAATGAATTGTAAATATTAGAAATTAATAATTTTATTGACAGTTTGCTGTAAAATTTTAAGGGACAAAATTAATATTATAATATAATATTACATTATATTATCCATGTATTAATTTATCCTTATCAATAAGGAAGTATCTATTGTATTTTATACACTTTATATCAGGGAAGTCAGGGAAATGCCAATATATAGCTGTCAGGGAAAATAGCTTTTTATTTTAAAAGTATTTTGTAACATTTTAGTGGATTTCATGGAATTTTAATTGTTTAATAAAATCTACGTTTCTACGAATTTCAAGAAATTTGTAGGAATGTTAAGAGATTTTCAACGTTGTCAGGAATTTTAGAGATTTTTACGAATTTTAAATAATTTAATCTGATTTTAAAGTCTGTCGTGGAATTTTAGGAGATTTAAAAAGATTTCATTGTGTTTGAGAAGATTTAAAGCGATATTATGCAAAAAATTGTAAATTTCAATTGACTGAAAATTTGTTTGTACTTTTATAAACTTTTTTGTCAGGGAAATTGAAAAATTGAATCTTTTGGGCCACCCTGATTTATCTTTAAAGCCTTTAATGACCACTGTGCGAGATCTTTTGTTTATTTACAAAATAATTACAAATCTCTTGTGTTCTGATCTTCGATGTTGAAAATCAATTTTTATTTTTTGTTTGTATATTTACTAATTTTATTTGTGTTTATATGTTTCAGATGTTAGTGTCGTAGTGTATAAATTAACAATAATAGTTAAAAGTGAAGTGCCAATTTGGATTATCAAGAGATTACTGGGCAGTTTGGCTGCTCAAAACAGGTAATTCATGACTTCATTGTTATTGATTGTTTAAATTTATATGTTAAAAATTACAAATAATTACATGCCATCATACAAATTAACATTTTAATTCATACGTATTTTTATAATTTCATTTTCATAAATATTTTATAATGAAACGTTTTTTTGTGATTCTTAATAATAATTGGAAATCGACGATATTTTTTTAACTGATAATCATTAAAGGCATGCGACGATTGCCATAAGAGCAAATTTAGTTTCTTTAACTTTAAACTTACAATAATAAATATTTTTTGGTAAAATTAGGCCATTTACCTCCATTTAGTGCAGATGGAGGTAATGTATCACATGCCCTTAATCAAAATCTCGTCAACGTTGATAATTCGAAATCTTCCTGCCTAATTCTCTCTTAAGTAGTATAGTAGAACTGTGAGGAATAGATAATTGATTCTTATTTAGTATAAAATTTTGCTTTGAATATTTAAGAGAATTAAATATTTTTTAATTTTCCAGATCTGGCTGGCTTGAAGAGGCGATGCTGACATCTCTACAATGAGAAAGAGGCGCAAACGTAAGTCATTTTTTAAATCCCTCTCGTTCTCCAATCATGTTGCAGGATGAATGATCCGAACCAACATGGAGACGAGTTGTAATTTATTATATTGGAGACAAATCGCATAGTGGCCACCGCATTTATCAAAATGGTTCGATGAATGTGGTGTATATTTTCCTTGTTATATATTTCACGCTATTGCTGGGAAGTAAATTAATCAAAGGAAGCCAAGTTTCGCGTTTTATTGAATATTATATTATTAATTTGAATTGCTCCTTTGATACATTGAAAACCCTCATTTATTTACACATTTTTCTTGATTTTGTACTTTTTGTTCTTTGTTTTTAAATTTTATACATGATAGTTGAGACTTTTTTTTAAATCAGAGTGTCTAGCGATTTCAAAAACTTGGAAATCGCCTTGAATTTTTTATTATAAATGTTCTAATATAAATAGATTACAAATGATTAAAAATGTAAATAGTTTTTATTATTATAAATTGGAAGCCTCAACAGTTGAACTAGTTGTTTAATTTGAATTGTTTTAAATTTCCAGGTGCTAAATTTTTTTATTTTGAAAGTCGAAATTTTACAATTTGAATTTAAAAATTGACGATATTAAATAAAGTTTTATATTTCTTCTATTGTTTATCGTTTCATACGTAATTAAATGTATTACTGTAGTATGTATTATGTGTAAACAATTTGTGATTCTTTAATTCGGTTATTGATTAATTTAGTATTTAAATTGTCACTCAACTATTCATCCTTATTCCTCGAATTATTCGTAAAATAAAAGGGGAACGGAGTACTTCCAGTTCATTTAAAGAATGAAGTGGAAATTTAGATTTGAGTATTTGTTATTGGAAATTAAAGTTAAAGAACTACTTTTTGTTTGGCAACTTACTGCAGTAATACTTTAATTGATTTATTAACATTATTCGTATTTAAATTACTAAACAAAATTGTTAAAATTTAGTTTGGGAAACCCGGAAAAAGTCTGCAAAGGACCTAGAAATTTGATTCAGAAAATTGCTAGTCACTCTGAGAATTAAAGTTATTTTTTTTCTTACTGTTTTCTTGATTAATTGAAATGCATGTCAATGTTCAGTAACTCAATTTTTCCAGTTTTTAGTTGTTAATTAAAAATGTTTTTATTCTCTAAAAAATTATTATAAATTCATAGATTTTTAACTAATTAATATGTATCTTTCTGGTGTGATTTTTTCAGCTATTTGAGTTCAGGTGCGGATGCGTCCCGGGACGTAATCCAAAGCCTAATGCACCTGGGCGGTATGTGTGAGAATCGAGGAGTGTGTGTGTTGGTGAAAATGTGTTTTGATTTTTTTTTAAATATAGCTAGGAAGGTATAGGTAACTTAATAATTGTCTGGTGTGAATGTTTACTTATAAGTAGGTAAAATATTTCGTGCGTATATAGTTTCGCGTCATCGTTGAACTTTAGTGTGCTCGAGTTATAGGAAAGTTTTTGGGGTTTTTTTTATTAAGGGAACTCGAGCGCAAATCGAATCGGTACGATATTATAGGCATACAATAGACTAAGAATGCGAACCGCAGATCTATCTAATGATAGAAATTGTTAGACAATTCAAAATTTGCAATTTGTCTATCTTGTCACTATGCTGATTTGAGTTTTTATATTTTTTTATCCATTACGTATGTATCTTTTCATGTACTTATACTTTCAGGTTTTGCAAATTAATTACGTGGATAATATATTATCCACATCATATCACATTAAGTCAGCACATCCATGTGTTGCAATTTTTTTTTTTATATGTAAAATAAATTTTGCTAAGTATGACAAACAAATTTTGCTTGTTAACAACAATTTTGTAATTAAAAAATTGCAGTTGAAGAGCTAAATTTTGTTCGTTCATAGAGCAAAATTATTTTACATGGCTAATGCCTATAATTAACTATTTATATTTATTCTCAAATTATTTAATTAACAATTTTTCGTGAATTCTCCCTTTTATTCATAATTTTTATGTCTTTTAATATTTCAAATTCTCTATTTTTAATTTATATTTTGTATTTTCCAGGATAATGATCTCATTTTTTATAATTGCAGCAATATTGACACATATTTATTTTATATTATATTATATTTGATATTTTTGCTATTTATCACTTGCTTTTTATAGACTTTACGACAATCAGAAGATTAGCGCATTTTTAGGTATGCACGCTTTTAATTTTTTATATTTAGCATTTTTTTTTGCAAAAATTACAACAATTTCAAGATTACTAATACAGTATTTTTTACAGTAGGTACAGAAAATCCTGGAGAATCATTGGACCATCCGTATTAGTCAGGACTGCAGAGCTGCTTTTGATGGTAAATATAGATTATTGTCCAAATTAAAAACGCTTATTATTATTATTAGTAATTGATAGGAAAGTTCAAACAAATAATAAGCTAATTGTAAAACTTTGGGATCATTTTTTGAGAACTAAAGTTTATTGGAAGCCAAAAGGAAAATGAAAATTCTGTGTTTTTTGGTGATCGGTATTTATAAGAGAGAAAAAAGGTTATTCCACAGTAAAATTAAAAACTTTTTCTATTGTTGATGGAATTGGAAAATATGCAATGAAAAGTGAACTAGAATGTGATTCTAGTTCATTAATAACCGGAATGGCTCCTATTCGAATGTTATAATTATCATTGTATGCAAACTGGGCGGTGTATAATGAATTGTTGTTTCAACCTCGTGCAGTTGCAGGTGCTGTTTATATGGGAAACAAGGGACCACAAATATTTTAAAACTGCTTCATTGCTTAATGACTTTACACTTAAAAGTAAACAGAATATGCAATTGCTTTGATTAAAAGAAATACTATCGGTTGAAGAACGTTTATTTACAAAATTGTTATTGTAATGTTACATAGATTAAATTTCTTTTAAATTTTTATTTGCATCAAATGACTACAATTATAATTATACATATATACTGATCAACAAAGCTTTTGTTGAATATTCAGTATTATTCGAGTTCATGATTCTAATCAGAATGTCTTTTATTACAATAATTATGCATTTATTTGCTCTCAAAAAAATATAAATAATAAAATTAAGAAAGCGTACCATAAATAGACACCTGCATGAATAAATCGTACGATCCCAGATTATCTCTGCAGGAGGAATTGCTCAAAATAGGGTTCCTTTGTCACGTGTAGCGTATGCGAGTCTTCTTATAGAAATTACGCATTACGAACGAGAAGGGTCACGAACCTCACTTGTGTTTTATCACGTCTCTACAACAATTACGTTAATCACTTATAATTTTCAGAACAAAATAATTCATCGCTTCAAAAAAAATTTTCATTCATAAAGAACGGTCCAATTTTATTTTGGAGATGAGTAAAAGAATTTAAAAAATATAAATTCAGTATCACATTGCTAAACGCCGATCATAAACAGAACATTGAAATTGTTGTATTTTTGAGATACAAAAAAAAATTTCATAAATGAGTAATCGGGTTTAAAATAATATCTAACTTTCTATTTTTTTTTTTTGCACAAAACTCTTTCAATTGGGTACCAAGAGAGTTGCAATGAGTAATCTTTTCGACCTTTAATCCAGAAAAAGAGCTTTAACAAATTAAAGCAATTTCGCTTCCAAAGAAAAACGTTACAAATCAAGTACACAGGAAAAATAACTGTTTCACGACTTTTCTTGAAACTGCATTTCTGTGTTGATAGATATTTCTACAGCAGTTGTACCAATTTAGACCAATGAAGAAAATTCTCTCTTCATTGCACATTGCACACACAATGCGATAATATCTTCATAGGCTGAATGTGTTAAGTTCTTATTAAAATTCTAGCAATTCGGATAAGAATATTTTAAAATTAAAATCGATATTTACTTCAAATATATGGTCCCATTTTTGTTTTGTTTTTTTGTTTGATAAAATATTATAAATACATATAATCTAATATAACACATTGTTAAGATCTGGTCTTAAAAATTATTTGCACATGCCTGAAAATGTACCGTGGAATATAGGAAGCAGGAAGAAGGTGAACTCAGGGCAACACGATGACCGATTGAAAACATGAATCTATATCTATATCGTGGCCACTGGATCGAGTGGTGCGACTTTACTAACCACTGAGTAATGTTGGTGTATTAACTAGATATACAAGATGCTTGTGTTAGTGTGCAATATTTTATAATTGTGTATGTGCACTAAACTTTTACAACGTGAATATTGCGCACGCGTAAAACTTACACAGAGAAATCTTTTGAATGTGTGGTGCAATGTGCATGTCGGAATCGTGCAGGGTACGCAGGCTATTTTGACGGGAAGGTCACATGACTAGACGCTCGGCCGACCGCTGACTCGCGCGTCGTCGGCATCGTCGCTAGCAACATACTTACTACCAAGTATGCGTTCATCCATGTCGACCATAACAAAATACATGTTTAACTTTGTGTTCTTTAAAAGTCAATCAACTTTTAGTAATTTTAATTTTCTTTTCATGTTCTTTGAAAGAAAATTTTAATTGCAGAAATTTAATAGTTGATTTTATCGAGGAAATGGGAAGGATAGATTATATTCTAGTTAAGTTATTGCATACTAGGTGTTTGCAGGTGTTTAACTTTTTAAACACAAAAGGGCTAAAAGTTAGTTAAGTAAAAAAATAGTATTCACAAGCTTTGAACTTTCCTTTCTATTATATACATTGTATGATGATTCCATCATAGGAGGGATCTTATATTTATAAGCGGGAATTTCTTGGGGAAAATTTAGTAGAACATGAGTAGAATCTTGCTTTTACTATGACTTACACGTTTAATAAGATTTGAATTTTTAAAAAGGTTTCAAGGTTTTTTAAGGGCATGATATACTTTACCATAAGAGCAAATTAGTTAAACCAATTATACATTCATAACAATGGATACATGAGACAATAAACCTTCGTCTGCATGAGACGAAGGTTTATTGACTCTTATTTGTTATTTACTATTTATTTTATTGACTATTATTATGAATGTATAATTGGTTTAACTAATTTGCTCTTATGGTAAAGTATCACATGCCCATAATGTGAAGATTTAAAAATTTTAATTTCTTCATTAAAAAAAAAGTAAATTTTCTTTTATTTTCAGATCCTTTTCTTTTTCGCAAGTGCCATGAAAAGCAGAATGAAGGATACATACTTTCAACTCTTTTGCAGTTGAAATTCTTGTAAATCATTAGCAAACGGAAAATTAAAATTCACGGATTTCTGAGTGGAAAAACCAGGAAAAGCCAGACACTGCAACTTTCTGAGACATCGGCCATGCCACACTGAAAGCACCAGTACTCATTGGATCACTGAAGTTAAGCAGCCTTGGGCATGGTAAGGACTTGGATGGATGACCACTTGGGAATACCGTGTGCTGTTGTCATTCCCTTACCTTACTTTTTATTGTACTTTACTTGATCGTGGCCGCACGTGCAAATTCTTTAGAAGCAGGCACAAGTCAATGTACAGTATTCGTCATGTTTGCCTTTAGATTTGTCACTAGGATTTTACATTGAATGCGTGCAAAAATCTAGTGAAAAATGTTACGGCATACATGATGAATACTCTACCATACCTAATAACTAACTGTTGTAATCAAGATTTAATAGTTTTCTTGTAAAAATTAATTCCTTTTTTTTTTTTTTTTACCAAAAGGAGGAATTAAGAAGCGAGTACTTATAGGGAGTAAAAGGTCAGGCCTAGCTATTACTTCAGCCGCTCCTGACTTGGATTCTGATTTCGTTGGTGCAAGTGAGAAGGTCATTCAGAGAGGTAGACAGACAGTCTCGTACTTGTGTGCGAATTGCACTGAGAGAAGGGGCAAAGGCGTCGGCGATGATGGCGCGTCTGTGGTGGAGCAAGGGGAATATGGCCGCCGCAAAGGGGAAGTAGACAGACATGTACAGTATACAGTTTACGGAGATTCCTCGTTGCCACCAGTGGTGAATACATGCTCATCAACTCCTTCACATATACTCCCCATTCTCTCTAAATATGTGTGCAAAACATAGCCTCCCTCATCCACACTTACCACGCCTATACATACACCTGCACACATCTTCAACGAAGGCTTACCTCACCACATTTAAACCCTCTCGTCTTTATACGCTTTACGACTTCATGCACACGTACAACACTGTTTACGCCTGCTCACTCTTACAATTATTCTCTATCTATGAGCACCTTCGCAATACACTCCTGTGTATGTGAGAGATACCGTGAACACACACGACTCGGAAAATAGCGTACGGTCGCGCATATCAGGGCATGATCAGGGCTAGCATTGTGTATCGTGCATCGGGCGAAGTGGACGTTTTAACATCGCAATTTCGACTCGACTTGGCGCTAAAAAAATATCGCGACCAGTGGTTCATCGTCGTCGTTGGTCCGTGCGTGCTCGATCGATACGCCATTGCGGCGCGGCGTGTCAAGTAAATCGGTCGTCTGACGATGCCCACGGCGACGGTGGTAGTGGCGACGGAGGTGTGATATCTGTCAAGCAAAAGAAGATCGAGAAAGGCAACAACAAAATAACAAATCACCAGGCCAGACTCAAGACTAGGAATCTTCAAATACAGAGTGTGATTACATGGAGATGATGGCTCGAAAAGAGGATTCTAACCACGATCCGCTGTGATAAAAGGACATGTGTTTCGACGATCGCTGCTCGGACCCACTCGGGCCAGGCCACCGACCCGTACCCGTGACCGAGCCCTGCATTTTGGGCCGTGTGTGTGAGATGTGACCAGATTCCTGTACTGTGAGAAATGTGTCCCTGGTTCTGCGAAAAGTGTCCAGGCCCTTGTTTGTGGTGTGTGTGACCAGGCCCTGTGACGAGATCTCTCTCGTGTGATATCGTGATTCGAGCTCTTGCGTTTCCTCACCGCGGCCGCCACCTTCGACCTTCGGGGACGCGTCGGGGCGACATCGTTTGACTGATAAGTGCCAGACTTACCAGTGTCATGTGCCTGGACACGATGTTACGATGGTGTGACGGCTGCGTCGCAACGTCGACGGCGACGCGACAGCGGGGTCAGACTTAGGAAAAAAAAAAGAAGAGAAAAAGATAGTGATTCGGTCAGTTAGAGTCGATTGCTCCGAAGTGCATGAGGGACGGGGGTCGTCGATGAGATGGACCGGGTTTATCTCTGCTCTCCGCGAAAGGAGTGAGCAGCGCGTGTGCAAATCGTGAGCTAGCCAACTTCTGTGTCAACTCTAGGCTTTTGTCTTAACTCCTGGTTTTTGTGTCAACTCCTGGAGTGAATAATGGAGACTCTACTACCCGGAAAGACAAACAGTCAAAGTTATAGTCCCCAGCTCAAAACGGTGTTGAAGACCTATCAACTATCGGCCGTGAAGAGCCTCCAGGGTCCAAGCTCGGCGCTCCTGGGCATGGAATGCAAAAGTCTGCTCCAGGAACAAGGTTTCCGATTCTCGCCAAATAATGGTCCGGATTCAATTACAGAATGTGGGAAGACTGTAATAAAAGATCGGTTATCACCACTGCCAGGCTTGTGCAAAAATTCTACAGTGGGACGACTTGATGATTCTGACGACGATCCCCCGGAGAGAGTTAAAGTACCTGGGGAGAAAAGAGAACTTGAATTTCCCATTCCGATATTGACAGCTCCGGATCAGAGCTGTTCGGAGAGGTGCGAAACCTTGCTCGAAGGGGAGAGGATATCGTGCTTTGTTGTGGGCGGAGAAAGAAGGTTATGTCTGCCACAGATACTGAACACCGTTCTACAGGATTTTTCCTTGCAACAGATTAATCAAGTGTGTGACGAATTGCAGATTTATTGTTCAAGGTGTACGAGGGATCAGTTAGATGAACTTAAGTTGTCGGGCATTTTGCCGAGAAATGCACCTTCTTGTGGACTTATTACGCAGACTGATGCTGAGAGATTGGTCAGTGCACTGTTATCGAGAACGGAACCGAACTTAGCGATTCCGATTCAGGAACACGAATTGGAGGAGAAGGAACTTCATAAAAAGGAAATTGATGAAGATTGTGTGTCGAGATTTAAAGTATATCATGAATGCTTCGGAAAGTGCAAGGGGATTTTTGATGCGGATTTGTTTCTTACCGAGGACTCAGCTTGTATTGAGTGTCTTGAGTGTGGTTTGAGGTTTTCACCTGCGAGATTTGTGAGGCATGCCCATCGGTCCCTGGAAAACCGGACATGTCATTGGGGATTTGATTCGGCAAATTGGAGATCTTACCTTCTACTGTCGAGGGACCAGGGGCATTACAATAAAGTTGTCAATTTCTTTCAGGATCTGAAAGAAAGACACTTGGTTCCAAATTCTAAACGAAAATTTGAGGTATGCTAGCTCATTTCAAGATAGAGAAAGAGTTCATTACATTTGGCAAAAATTTCGCGAAAATTTAGCTTCGAATCTAAATATTTTAGTTTTCAAGAATAAATTATTGATTTTATGGGAAAAACATTTTTAAATTCTTAATTTTTGGTGACTAAAACGTTCTGAATATTCAAATGAACGAATTTTGGTATTGATTTTATTTTAAACTAGAAAAAGTTTCTAGATAAAATAGAATGGGGAAAAAATATTTCGTTCATTTCAACGTTTAGAACTTTTTGTACATAATTTTTCCAATAAAACGTTTTAGAGAATTTTATCATGTTGATACTAAGCAAGAAGTGAATATATTGTATACTCTTTTCATCATAGACTTCTCATATTTATAAAAAATTTATAAAATCTTAGGTTCATACTAGTATATTGACTTCCACCACAAATATTTAAAAAAGTGTCTGTTAAATTCCTCTGTGTTTAAAATTGGATAGAATTGTTTTCGAATGACGAATGTAAGCGCTAAATATAAAGTAAACGGTTATGAGTACAAACATCTATTCAAAAAAATACTAAATTTATATTCTGGTCTTAGGAAATATCTATTCAATAATTTTTTTCTACTATTAGCTCGATAGTTTAAGTTTAAAAAACTATTTATTTACTTATATCACATAAAATCTCAAGTTTAAATAATATTTTATTAATATAATTGATATTGAATAATTTAATCTTGAAAAATGGTATCATATTTATAAAAATAAAAAAATACCAAGTACATTTAAGGAAAAAAATCAAAGTAGATTTAATCAAAATGTCTACCGATAATCATACGAGTTGTTTGTGTCAAGTTTCTTAAATTAAATATAAGAGTATCTTCTCGCTTTTCTAGAAGACGCTTGGCTTTGTCTACATTCTAGAGTATTATTTCGTTTTTATCTAACAAGTTACAGACGAGTATGATAACTGATAAAGATAAGTCAGCGTTAACCTAACATAACATTTTTAAAGCTCTTGACAATCACAATTATCGTTTGGACTTGATAACGTAATTTGGTTGCCAGGAATGTCTCTAATTTGCACTCAGCAAATAATGAGATTAAATGGTTAGTTGAGTTCATGCTCGGGTATATCTATATCAAACAATACAAATATTAAATAATTAAACACGATGCATAATATCACTTTCGATTTCTTGGATGTTTTTTAACTTTTCTTCTTACAACTATAAAATTAAAATGTATGGATGTTACGATAAATCAAAAGTAGTCTTAAATGATTACATAATTTTTTTATTTTTTTTTACTAAGTACTTTAGAATCTTTTTTTATTTGAAATTTCAATTTTATAGTATTATAAGAGACGTTATTAATTGTAAAAAAATGTGGGTACTCTTTTATTACAAACGTCACTCGAATATTATAGAAGTCTCGTAAATCAGGGGAAAAAATTATTATCTTGAAATGATCTTTTACCACCCATGTACTTTGAAGCAAACCACAAAAAACGTTTTAATAAGTGTTGTTTCTTTGAATTTTTTATGTAAATTCTCGACTCGAAAGAAAATATAGATGAAAAATTAATTTCACAACTTTTTTATTCTATAGCTAGTAACCTTTTATAGTTTGTTTGAACACATTTTTATTGAAATTATTTCGTTTCAGTTTCGATATGAACCTGAGAAACTGGCCAAGAAATTAAAGAAAGATATAGCCAAGGAAGAATTTCCTGGAGGAATCTATAACGGAAATGGTCTAGGATTGTATCATCCTGTTTCAACAGTGGCTAGTGCGAATGATCAGTACCTTCAAATGCAATGGGCTGTTTTCGAATTAGCTGCGAGAGGAGCATCTGCTTTTAGGCCCTGGAATGCCCCAGGTGCATGTAAACTTAGGGAAAGGTAAACAAATATTTTTTTATCTTAGAAGATACTATCGTAACTTTGTTTTTTTATATGTATAGTAATTTGAGACATTGAATTTTACAACTTTTAAAAATGACTACTATTTTTTTATATTTAGTTCACCACTGGTGCCTGCGTATCTTAGTAGAGGGCCGCCAGTGCTGCAGCATCCCGAACGAGTGGTTCCTCTCTCTGAGTGTGAACGTTTTGAGCCTCATTACCAGCCTAATGTTGCATTAGCACCAATTCCAGCACCAACAGTGCCACTTATTCCTGTTCCTCCGCTTCCTCAGCATCGTCGACATCACCATGAACGACGACGCCACAATCATCGATCACCAAGTCCGAATGAAAAATCGGAGCCTTTCCCGGTGAGCGTCAAGCTTGAAAAGCCATCCTCTCCGATACCACCTTCAACTCCTGGCTTTATACCCATAGTTCCACTTCCTGTTGAGGGAACTCAAGAGGAGGTTTTGAGTGGACTTCGGAACGAGGAAAAAGTATCAGGGTATCGTGAAGAGGAAGAAAGTGCTGCCGTGACTTCCTCGACTGTTAATGTGGAACCAGTACCTTCAGAAGGTGAAACTTCTTCTCCGGAAGTCGAACTTAATTTGGATGGATCAACGGCAATAGAATTGGAAGAACGACTCGTAGGTTTAAACATACCAGCTGAAATTCTTAAGCTCATAAAACGTCTCGCTTCTGAAAATGCACTTTTGCGACAAGGTCGAATTTCGGATTCGCGAGAAATCGCAAGGTTACGCAGCCAATTGCAAATTAAAGAAATACAGACTGCGAGTGAAGTTGAGACTAAAGAGGAAACAACTGCAACAAACGCGAGTGCGGCAGATAGTACCGAAGGCAACGAGAAGCCCGAAGAAGTTTCTGTGCCTTTGGATAAAATAGCACCAGAGTCTGAAGTCTCCAAAGAGATTAAGGATTAGAACACTTTCAAGAGTGAATAGAAACAGTCGGAAGTTTCTGTCTAATGCTCAATGGTTCTGAAATTTTTCTTAAATTAATTTATTTAAAATGAATTTGTTTCATTTTAAGGTGTCAAGAATAATATAGAACGGAAAAAAAGCAGAGCCGATAGGCAGAAATTTTCGACACATTCTATTGTTCAATTGGACAAACAACTGCTCAGCAATAATCGCGACGCTTATCTCTCGTTCGGATAAGTGTGCACTGAATTTCGCGCTAGAGGTATTAATGATATAACGATTCTAAATAAATGAGAACTCTCTTGGTTATGTGATAAATGAAGAGCCTTTAACGTTACGACGGTTAATTCAGAGTTCTTACTGTAAGTAAACTTTATCGACGGTTTTGTTTTTGATCCATTGTAGATATTGTATAATACAGAGAAAAAAAGATTAATTAGTTATTAAAAGAGATATTACCACGTCAAGAAAAAAGAACGTGAAGGATCGAGTGAGCGGATGTTAGCGTATTCGATATGAAATATCGAGTAAGCGAACGCTTTCCTCGATACGTTTAAACAGAGAGAAGATTAGGTTTCTTTCCATTAACCTTTTCGAATCATAATCGCATAATGTATATACCGTACACATTCTTTCGTCAGATATATCTATATAAATATATATGATACGATATGCGAATTATTGCAAAAGTACAAAAACCCTAGGTGCTATGTTGTTACGCTAGGTTTCGAACAAGGGCTTGATGTATTCCAACAGGTCATTCAAAATGTGTCGTGAGAAGGCATCGAAAGCATTACACTTGGCATAATTTCTTTACATATTTTGCATAAATGGGCTGAATTGACGCCGTTATCTGAGGATAAGAAATCGGTTTCGCCGACACAATGATTGGCAGAGAATAATAAACATGTCATCGACTAAATTAATACGGAACATTTAAAACAATTTGCATAAATGCAAAGTATCAGCGCTCTTTCTCTGCTCTTTGGTCTTTAAAATTGTAGGAAGATAATATTCGTAATTAATCTTTCCTTTGAGAAGAATGAGGATTTTAAGTTATATTATTTCACCACATCTTCAATTCAGTAAAATTAATTGGCTCAGAAATTAAAATGAATGTCTTTGCCAATCATTGCTTTGGGTGACGGAACCAACCACGAGTACAAGAAGATAGTCAATACTCGATTTTTATGGACACACTGAGATGTGAACGTTCAAGTGAATATTTAGCGAAATGACAGTTTCCCTTTTCTCAAGTCAAACTGTACTATTCTGTAGCTGATACCGTACATATTAGTAATAATAAAACGATTATTGATAGACTCGCTAAGTCGTGCGTATTCATATTTACATTGTACAATAAAAGAACAGTTAACAGTGCCCGTATGCGTATTCGAATCACACATTTATTCAAACGCGTGTAGAGGCTGCTTGGAAGATCTCTCATCATTATTGGTGAAATTCCGGAGTACGTTCATTGCATTTGACTTCCGCTTCCAGAGATGTTATAATTATCACTGGCTGTCAATTTCGTTGCATCGAAATATCTCGGTTGCAATTTTTTCAAAAAAAAAACGTGTATTTCGAATGACAGATTTTCAAAGCAATCTAGTAGAACCTGGACATAATGATTAACAGTATAACATAGACGCATACAATCATCATTACGTTCTGTATAATCGACTTCGTATGACATACACACTTCACGATAAATATTACAATATTGTAAGAATCCCACCTAAGATAAAGAATGTAATAGTCTACGTTTTTCATACATACTCGGTTATATTTAACTAGGATATATACGAGTTTAATAATACATTATATGTATCTTACGTACTACTCCGTTTTGGAATACATTCGAGATCCACGAAAAAAGCGAGCGAAAAAGTTTCATTCAATCTTCAAACTGCCACGACTCGAGACGAATTCCATTCATTTTCAATGTCCAATTTACGTAGCGAAATATTGTACTCTGACCATGTAAAGTATGATGAACGGAAACTAAGACACGTGTCCGATATGCACATGATATCGATTTGTACTTCCTCTGTTCTTTTTTTTCGAGGAATTTATTCCCACATTGGGGGTCTATCTGTTAAATTATTATTTATTTATTCCTGTTATACTTGATGTAAAAAGTATTATTTTGAAAAAAAATATGTGATTGAATTTTCTTTAAAATTAAATTTTTTAGACATTCTATTACATGTGTAATTTATATTATTTAAATAATCGACTGAATTAAATAAAACCACTTTTTGTTTAACTTTCACCCCTTTGGAATTCAAAGTCTCAAATTTTTACTCTGTGAAGTTTTAATACCAGCAATTAAATAGTTGGTCGATTTTAATTTAGTAGATGAAATTATTTCAAATTTAAAAAGGCATAATATTTTGGGACATAATATAAGAAATGTGTGCAAATATAAAAAAAAAAGTATATATATATTTGAACCAGTATTAGAGAAGATATTTGTTATGTATTTTTAAGAATTGCATAATAAATGATAGACACCCATTTGGGAAAGATGTATTTTGAAGTAGATCCTCGAGAAAGATGAATTAATAATCTCAGTCTTTTAGCCTAACGTTTTTGAATGTATTACACGTAAGAAACATTATCTACCGTGACTTATACTGCAGATATATACATTGTTAAAGAAAATAAACTATTGAATACAGTCGGTAGACGATAACTCATACATTGTTCGAGACATCGTGTGTAGTTTCCAAATTGTTTGATTTGAGGTGGATTCATTTCACCGAGACTTGTACTACGTAGGAAAGATTCTTTTGATTTGGTTCGAAACTTAAGTATGTCTTTAAATTATTACTTAACATTAGTACCTGCAATTGGCGAGAATGCCTACAAATTTGTGATGAAAGTTTTTATAAAGCATAATATGTATGAAAATGTAATCGCATACAGAGATCTAGTGCAAATAATTATTCTTAATTACTACATGTAACCAGTGATTCTAACTTATAAACCCTTAAATTATTTAGAACTTTTTATTACGCATAGCTTGTTTCAGTTGTCATTATTTCGATACTTGAAATATTTCTAACTATACACAGTTTGATTACCTATTCGTAAATGTTGCGCAATTATCAATAGTTTATTTTCTTATTAAATTGCACATATATATTTATTTCGTCTTTCAATAAACATTGAATCAGATTTGTCAAATGAGCGTCAGATTGGCTTTTTATTTAATGCTAATTAGTTAAATGTAAAGAACAATACAGTGTCATTAAATACAAAGTGCAAAATGAAAGTACAAAATTTTATGCCTCCGTTTTATCAAACTATATGAGAAAAATCTTTCATTTTTAATTTATTTTATTCAATTTTTATTCTAAAAAATAATTACATGATAATTTAATGAACTTCGGTACATCTTCTTTTTCATGGAAGTAGTAAGTGCTAAACTAGTACAAATTAGAGTAGAGGCATCTAATTTATAAGTAGATTAGCTTGAAATTCCATATATAAAGTTGTGCACTAGTATAAATTGTAAATTTTGTAAAGAAAATTCTCGAAATTTTAGAGAAAAATTAGCGATTTATTGTAATTTTACCAAAATGAAACCTTTGTAAACGCGCTTCCTCTGCCTTTCATAAGTGTTTTTAGAAAATCGAGGATGCGGCATTAGTATTTGATTTGTTTAATTATTATACGCCGTGCTATTATTTAATTTTTTAAAAAGAGGGTGTTTATTATTGTAGTCTGAAGTGGATATTAATTACATACTTAGAGATTACCAAATAAACGGCATTACTCTAAGCATATCCATATATTTTCTGGGTTTTGTTCCAGTGATTGTTTCTAAATTTGGCATATTCACTCCTGAAAATTTTATTATTCAGTTAATGTATATTTAAATTTAATGAGTTTTATATTTTTTACCGGTGCTGTTACGATATTGATTTTTTAATTTAAAACTTGTGTCATGAATTTTATTTTAGAATTTTGTCTAACTTATTTATTTATCTTTTTTAGCTGAACAATCCTGGCAGCAGTTTTTCAAATTTGAATCTGAGTTTTTTTATCATCAGGACTACAAATTATAATATAAAGTGCTCGTATCCTTTGTAGCTCCTGCCGTCCTTCGACCCCTTTCGTCGACTATTTTTCTTCTTTCTTCCACGTAAAATAATTCCTCTCACTGTCTCTCTTTCGCTATTACAGCCAGGTCAACGACTATGGTGAACAAGCTTCAAATGTACAACCCCGACAAGGACAAAACCGGCAAAACTACAGACTACGGTGGTTCGAAATCAGGAGTGTATCTCTAGTCTCTAATCTAGAAGTGAATAAATCTCGCATAATCCAAAACAAAACTTCATTCTATTAACACACACTCAAGAATTAATCATTTTAAATTTAGTAGATTGGTTGGAAAACTGAAAATTCATTGAATTTAAATCTCTTCACCTGTTCAATAAACGAACGACAGTAAGTATTTTCCAAATTTCAATTTAAATAAATAGAATTTTACTTTAAATAGTAGATTTTCCAAATTCAACTGTATGAGTATATTACGAATTAATTAAAATTAGGTTCAAACTCTCTTCACACTTAAGAACAATTTAAAATTGATTTAGAGTAAAATAAAATATTGAAAAAGCGGGGTTTATTATTTTTTAAATTTTAATTTAAATTCATTACTTTTACAGCTACGTTTGAATGGCCTAAGGGTCCAAAACACCTGGAACCGGCCCTGTACTACTCACACAAAGGGAATTGGACGTCACATGGACGCAGGTAGTGCTTTTCGTCGCCGATGATCACAGGTGTTCGATCCGAAGATCCGATCGCTCTGCAGTGTCGTTCGCGTTCCTCCGAACGAGATCGGTAAATCCGTCAGTGGCTGAAAATTTGGTAAGTGTCGATGCTCGACTTCTTTCTGTTCGGGACGTCTTCTCGTCCTGAGAAACTACAATGAACTCGTTGACTTGTTCGTGGGAAATGTGACTGCCGTCAAAGACCGGATCGAGCACAAAAAATGGCTTTCTTGTGTCCTGTGCGTATTCGTCGAGGGAAGAAGAAGAAACGTAAGTAGCTGGGATTCACCTGTTCGATATTCCTGGCTCAGCTACCTGTTGCTTCAAGATGATTTTCCTAATTTACCGAGTGGTACCACTACCCTAGCGCTCTAACGTCATTCTATGGTGTTTACTAACTGAAACTTTTGACAGTTCGATTGTTTAGAATATGCCAAGTGATTTTGTAAAATGAAATGGATCATTGGTCTTTTACAAATGATGTTTGGCTCCAATGTTTCAAATTTAGGGAATTGTTCTTTTGAGGGTCTTTCACTTGGTTTTGAAAATGATTGTACCAGAGACATAACGGGGTTTTTAATGTTCAAGTAGATGTATTTATGAAAAAAGAAGAATAAGAACCAGAAGTTTAACTCGATTACTTTTGTTTATTAAAATAAACATAATGAGATTTAAGTTCTTTCGCAGTTTTTAAAATCAATCTATTCTAAAGAATTAGTACTTTTTAACCCTGATCAAAGTTAAAAATAGAGATTTACAGTTAAATAGAATAAAGATTTTATCTTATGGAAGATTAAAAGACTTGCAATTGAATTATAGGTGTATGTCTCGAGGAGAATGATTATAGGTATTTCTAGCATTAAAGTCTCCTTTTTCTTTTTCACTTGGAGTTATTTGTCCAAAACTGAAAGCTTTGCCTACTTTATAAAATTCCTAGAATTATCTTTCTGATTATATAGTATACTCATTGACGGTTTCATTGCAGCCGGAGTTCACAATTTTAACTTGGAGAAAGATGGAGTCGGAGGACTTGGAATGGGAACCAGGGTGTCACTGCCTCCTGGGCGAATAACAGGAAGTGCGAGTATAGAAACCTTGGTCAGAGTCGGTATCGAAAAGGAAAACGGACTCTCTCCTGACAGCAAAATGGTCATAATACACGATTTTACACCTTGCGTAGACGACGAGCTTCAAGTCAAAAGAGGCCAGGTTGGAATTTTATAAAGAAATTTAAAAAATTGAACTTTCATATAATGACAATAGTGTTCATTAGCTTAATTTTATTATACAATCTTTTTTCCAGATCGTGAACGTCCTCTACAGGGAAAACGATTGGGTCTACGTCATAGCAGCCGACACAAGAATGGAAGGGTTCGTGCCACATTCGTATTGTGCGCCCTACGCTTCGCAGCTTGCGGAATCAACTTTAGCTGCTCTTATGAATAACGTGAAGAAAAAGTTGCCGCGCTCAAATGAAAACGATGGTGATTTGTCCAATACTGGAAGAACGCAGGGATTAGATGCTCAACAGATTGACACTGGTTCGGCTTCCGATTGCGAAAGCTATGCAAGAAATATAACGACTGCTGATATAAATGTAAATCGCTCCAATGTACCTCAGTCACAAAATGCTATTCAGACTACTCCCACTCAACCGGATATGCATCCCTTTTTCAAGGTAATTGTTTTACAGAATTGGTACATATTATTTTCAGGGTACATATTATTTAACACTTGCTTTGTTAAATATCTAGAAATCTTTTGAATTATTTTCAAATCAGTCGTATCAACAGAAGTGAATTTACTTATGATTGGATCCATAATTATTGTAATTGATTTCAGGATCCTTCAGCAGGGAGATACATCGTCTTATACACCTTTGTCGCCCGTGATGAAAACGACGTGAGTGTAGAAAGAGGAGAGTTCGTTACTGTTTTGAATCGAGATGACCCCGATTGGTTTTGGGTTTTGAGACATTGCGACGGAAATGAAGGATTCGTGCCATCCGGTTTCGTTTACCCAGGTCACGTGCTTCATTCCTACGCTGCAACAACAACTACACCGATTACGACTACCGCTGGTGATCCTCATGGACTAGGTCAGTTTACTTAAAACCGATTTAGAATTGTATTTTTGCATTTCTTTTATTGATCGGAGCACAAAGTATACACTACATACACAGTATACACACTGATACAGGACATTTACAACCTAAACATATATACTCTCCTAAAGCTATAAAAATTCTTACGATGCTTGTTTCGATTCTAGGCACAAGTAATGGGAACGTCCCTGGAAGTGAGCAGTTGCAACAAAAAGATTTGAGGGACTTTCGGGACGAGACTACTGGAACCGAGTTAGTCGTGCTTTATGACTATAAGGCGCAGGCGCCGGACGATTTATCTGTGAAACGAGCCGATTGGATTTATGCCGATCTTGGAAATCAAACGGTGGATGGATGGCTTTGGGCATATGCACCGAAGACTCGAAAATATGGATTCATTCCCAAGGCGTATGCCCGCCCACCTGCCATGACCAGTCTATAATTATTACGATTTATAATTTTGTATCCCTACTTTTACAACTATTTTCTAATAATATACACTTTTTCTATACAAGTTGCTTGCATCCAGTTAATCAGTTCCAGTTTGGTAGAAATTTCGATTGTTAATGAACGATTACATTGACATTTAGATTCGATGAATCCGAAGAAATCTGGTTTACGAGACCTTCGTGAAGAACAACGCAGTCACCAGACAAGAAAACTTCGTAGGGTTTTTGAGTCGTTCGTAAGGAATGAATTGGTCCAGTGTATGTTAGTGAACGAAGTCCCTCAGATTCAATACTGTCGACTGCCTGTAAGATTTATGTAACGTTTAAATTTTATCCTTCTATTTATTTTTTTTCAAAACTAAGTTGATCTTTTTAACAGATTTCAAGATAATGGTTAATTTTAAATGATTATTATTACCTGAAGACTGCAACGCAAGGGTCTTAAAGTTGAACTTCCAAAGTCGAGACCTGCGACCCAAGCTATGATTACGTCTCCTTGGGTTTGATCTTCTCCACCAGCTTTGCTTTCGTCTTGAATTCCGTACTGATTAGTGGATTTCAAACGAGCAGCCAGAACAGGAAGTGGCAGTCGATTTCTATATTTCGCATGGATTTGACTTCCGTTGAATAGATTCGCTGTAGTGCCTCTGTTCAAACAAAGATAATTGATTTATTTTAATTTATACTCTATTTGAAAAATATTACAATTTATAATTATCTATAAACGAAACTAAATACTTACGATAGTTTGCCAGAGACGAGCAACAGGGCAAGACACTTGGTGGTGCCAGCAATAAGAGCATTGAAGCTGATTATCAAAGTACTTTTAGCTCCTGGCTCAACACTCAGGATCGGAACCTCAGGGTGATCAAAGAGAAAATGATGAGTCAAAGCTGATAAAGCTACAGTCATTGCACAGTCGAGACGTGGACATCGAATTGGACGCCTGGAACAATCTGAGACCATTTGTCCATTAATTCTCATTTCTGAATTAGAGACTTCTGGTTCATCTTTTCTGATTATACTGCAGTAGCTCTTCTGATGATGCTGTCTGCTTTCATAAATCAAATGGTCTTCTTTGGGATCTCCGCATTCTGTTCCCCAGTCAGAAATTGAATCTGTTCTTCGCAGACCATCAAAGTATGGCGTTCTTGTTGCCGCAATTGGTAAAGATGGAGGGTAACGACTTCGAGGATTTGCATATATTTCTTCTGTCTTTCTTAGTTGTACAGATTTTTCCTGAGTCACAGAAGTCATGCTGCGTGCATTATCAAGACTGTGATTACTACTACTTGATCGTGAACAAGTCGAGGGTGATTTTTGTGATTCAGCTGCACACAATAGACATCCCATATCTAAAAAAATTGATAATCATATTTGAAGATAATATATGCAAATACTATATTTATATTTATTATTCCGAGATATTTTCAAACTGATATGAAATTCAATCGATATGAGCTTTGAAATGAATCTGTTTGTATTTCAATCTCGTGGGAAATTGTAAATTAATTTTCTTAGTAATATTCTAGGAAGACCTTTGGAAAGTTCACTGATAAGGATTTTACCCGACTGAAGAGCGTAACGGTGTACACAGCGATGACAGAGAAGATGTCCTTGTGAACAGGCAAGAGCTTGCTCGTGATGGTCGCTATTATCTCTGAGATTCGTGGAACTGACCGTGAGATGACAAGCTGCGCAAATCAGTCTTGAATTCACAAAGTGTTGTTCACTTGACCTGTCGTCTTCATCTTCCTCTTCTTCCTGATCTTCTGTGGCCCCCAACTTCTGCATCCTGTTTTCTTGCAGCCTCTTATCATCTTGAGAAAATCTAGTCCTTGGATGTGGAAGTACCGGCACCTTTAAGTAAAACAATTTTTTTTTTCAATTAACTTTCAAATTGATTTCAAATTAAATTTTATTTATTGCGTAATACGATCACGTGCCTTGAAACTAGGTTTGACAGAGCTCTCGTTATTCTTTTTATAAATACGATCCGTTCTTTCCATTCCTATATGCGTTGTCACTAGAGTTATCATAGAACGCGATAGCCTTTACGATGACCTGGATAGTTGCATGCGATCTCTTTAATTTCCTGACAATTATGAGATCCTTTGTCTCGTTGAGGATGATGCTAATGTCTCTAAACCACGACTTTGTTTCTCTTATAATCAAACAACGAAAATTCCAGGAACAGTGCTTCAAACATACACAAAGTTTTTGACAGTTTGCATTTTCCTGGAATTTCTATCAATTTCTATAAGGAGCTTTTAGGAGTTGCAGTAATATATTCAAAATTTACAACTGATGCCTTGAAAGGTAGTTGTTGCGATCTTTAAATTATTGGCGGAGGGACATATTAACGTGCAAAAAACAAAAATTTTGTTACTTGAATTGGAATACAATTTGAAGATTGCACCAAGCGAAACTTGTTTTTCTTTTTTTTCTTTTGCGTTGGACTTTTTTTTTGTTTCGAACTCGTGGCGTAAATAATTAAACACAATATAATTTCATAACTTGAAATTAAAAGAACAGTTATTTGAATACTATAATAACTTTATTTAACAGATCTTAAGTAACTAAATGTTTACAGGACCTGTATTATGCCTAAGTTACCTTGGGTTTAAAGTTTTTTTAAACCGGTTTTCTTTCTTCTAGATTCTCTAACGTCTCGATTTTAATATTGGCTCTGAAAAAATTAAATAATTAGCATTAATACTTTCATGAAACGTAATACATAAGTAATTTACTTTAAATCTTTAATTAAGTCGTTTTAAAATTGTTTGATGACATTGCCTCCTTTTAAATTTATTAAAAATTTACTTGTATCCTCGAGAATCTGCAGTGTAAAAGACTTTAAGAATTCGATTATTCTGATAGTCCGTGTGTCCATATTCTCCGATAGTAGTTCCATTTTTGTGTTTTTCTTCTGTTCGGTAATGCTCATTTCCATCAGGATCTACGACATTATCATATCCAAATGCGTAGGTTCCCGAACCCTTTTTAAATAAAAATATTTCTTTTTTAATTAAGTACATATACAAGCAATTAAAATTAGTCAATTTAATATAATGAAATTTATTTATTATTTATTCGATAATTAATATCTGTGAATTAAATTAAGGTTAGACAAGTTTTTATTATCTTAGATTGGAATTCAAAATTAGATATTGGAATTTACATTTGGCTCTCTGATATTGTACCAGGACCAATCTGCTTCGGATGACCGGGAATCTCGTATCGCATTTCTATATGAGCTTTGAAATGAGTTTTCGTTGTCTCCATCAGTGATTAGTTCCAATTCATTACTTTTGCTAGGAGCACTGTACGGAGTTTGCGAATGGGAAGGGTTAATGATTCTTCCGCTCGCCAAACTAATTAGCCAGCAAAGGATAGTTACCCTCGTATTCTGAAACGATTTTAAGGTCACTCCTAACGACCCTACTTTCGTCAAAGATAATTAAAATCACAAAATTCACTTTAGACATAAAGGAAAAAAATTTCCTTAATTATATTTCACAAAAAAAAATTATATGCCTTATATTATGAAATTCTGCACTAATCTACGTACCATATCAATCATGTCGGGTTTTGTTATAAAAAATAGCAACTGAGATCCAAAGCGAAGACTGACAGTTAATATTTTAAAAATTTATCAAATTCGAAGTCGCACTGGACAGGACAGATCTTACAGAAGAACTCTCTCGATCTATCTAGGAAATGAAGAAGTAGCCTTCTTATATTATATTCAAAAGTAGAGAGGCTAAATCCCCTCCCAACGAATTCAGTACTAAAATTATTTTAGAACAAGTTGAATTCCCACGTATCTATTAACAGGACATGGACATTACTTGTTCTCGTTTACGACTGATGCGAGTTCATTATTCTCTTTAATTTTAATGAACGATTAATAAATATGCGAATTTCATTCGGAGGGCGGATTGATTCCCATTTTCTTCAAAGGAATACTAAATATTTTGGCGTGGGTGAAAATTAGGATTTCTTTTGCGAGTACCCGCATCTCTTCTACTAAACTCATTCAGTATTATGTAGTATTTCGCACACCTCTTCATCTAGAAAAATAATATTCGTAGTTGGACGAGACAACTCAAAAATTTTTCAATGTAGCTTAAAAATATCATTTCCATAAACCAAACCAATATAAAAGCTATAAATATATTAGAAATTTGCAAAAATTTCTTTTGTATTCCAGATTTCGATTTATGTCTTCTATCTCACAATTCTCACATTAAGATTTCAAGTTAAGAATGAAACATCGTCTACGTGTTAACGAGTAATTTAAACGAAATTTAAATCTTCCTCACTCTTGTGTCAGAAACTGACCAAGCTGGTTAAATCTCTAATTTTATCTAGACAGAACAACATTTTACTGAGGCAACAAGGGATAACGGAATTCGCATTTTCTTGCGGTTTAAGTCCTGAAGGAATGCAGGTGGTTACTTTATATTAGATTCGCGTAAGGCGGAGACGCAAAACGGCACGAGTTACGGTACGGAAATGAGATTTCTTATCAGAATTTCTACAGCACATATAC
The DNA here is from genome assembly GCA_900474325.1 of Synergus umbraculus. NCBI lineage: Eukaryota > Metazoa > Arthropoda > Insecta > Hymenoptera > Cynipidae > Synergus > Synergus umbraculus. Next base: position 22,877 of record UCOK01018764.1, on the reverse strand, counting down.
CGAAACCCCCTAGTTTGCCTGCAAAGGTTCATCGTTGCAATTAACCCTTGACCTCAGTCTCGTGCTTTCGAGATCCGCGTAAACGTAATTTTCAGGAAATGTGCAAGGAAGCAGGCGTAAGAAGGTTTTTATCACTCTTGGAAAACCGAGATAACTCGGAGATTAGAATAAAGCCAGATTACATTATTACTACGCAGCTGTTTTTATTTATCACTGTGTTTCGAACACATAATCGCAGTGGTAGTAGTAACGTAATTAATCTTAACAATATTTCGTTTGCTTCGCATAACATAAACAATCATATAAAAGCACGCTTGGCGTAAAAAGTATAAAAAGAATTCTTGATACAAAACAAAATATACACTCGAAACTATTCAGGAAATCGAAGCACAAAACATCAAATAGTGAAGTTAATCTAATAAGCTGAATATTTTGGGCTAAACTAATAATAAAACTTAATTTTAATGTTTAATACATATACATTATAAAGAATAGAGAAACCTTTCGTTTTTTTTGGTTTACTTGAAGCCCAAAATCTTTGCTTCAAAAATAACGCGTAGGCAAATTTTGATTTAAATTCATTCGAGTTCCTATCTATCCGCACCTGGAAATTCGCAGGTGGATAGAAATATTAGTAGACTATCTACAAGTCTGTTTGTGTACAATAACAGTGTTATTATTAAGCGACTAAAATTATAAAACTATATACATTGCCCATTAATTTTTTTACGAAGACGATCAACTCTACGAATACCATTTTCATTGGCAAGGTGTACCTATCGTTTATAAGCGGTACAAAAAAAGTGTGCACTGAACTATTTACGAGAAAATTGTACACGTGGATAAGAAAATACAAAGATTCGTGATTAGAGGTAAATATCCGCGCGTTTGACACAGTAAAAGTCACCTGTACAATACTAACAAGCTTTAAAAACGATTAAAAAAAATATTTGCCAATTCATTCATGCCTCGACGAGACAATCTGCTTTATGTTTACAATTTAAATTTAAAAGAATTATGCTGAACTTGCATGTCTTTATCACATCGAGATAACCATCCGTGGAGGCTAGACTAAGCGGAACGTTAGACACGAATGCAGTTTACCGTAATAAGGGATTTTGAGCACTTTTATTCAACGAAGGTTATCATTTCTTCGTTGTCAAGATCGGATAAGCGAAACTTTAACAATAGCTAAAGTTTAGTCTTTACATATTTTGAATAGTATTTCAAATTGTTGACTATGATTTCAGGGTGTCTAGTGATCCATAAATTTGAAATTTCCGGTTTTTTCTCCCGGGTTTTTACCGGTTTTTCGGTCCGCTAGACACCCAGGATTTGAATCTCTTTTTATTTTATTTATAAAGAGAAGGCTACGTACTTTCAAATTTTTTTTGGAATTTGAGAAAAAAATAGCTTAAAATCCGAGTGGAGTAAAATTTTTTTATTCTTAATTCAAGCCTGCCATCGACAAAATGCAAACGTTTCAACTCTAAATTTTCTTTCTAAAAGTTAATTTCTGAGATAGACTTTTTCCTTAATTTGAAATTCTTCTTCAATGTAAACAATTATTTGCGCTGACAGACTTGCTCGTATTAAAATTTTCACTAAACCTGTTCTATTATGGCAAAACTTTAGTTAAAAGTTTCGATTTTCCATTTTGAATATTCACATTTACATTTCATACGTAACATTTATAATAAAAATAAGGTAAAATTTTTTTTACAAAGGTATTTTTTATAAAGAAAAAGATGCGACAAAGGCTGGAGAAATACCCTGTACATTGTACAGAAATTTGGCACTGCAATAATTAAACGAAGCCTTGATCCTCTTACGTCCTAAAAAATATTCTTAAAAAATATCTTTGTTCTCTCGAGATTCTGAAAAAAATTCAACCTTGACATACCAAAATTCAAAATAAATAATCTAAGTATCGATTTCAGTTATAATTATCATCGAAATTGTAGAATAGAACTAATTACCTCTTTTAGCGGTATCTGTCATGTTAGCTCCGGCAAGTTAAACAATTTATTAATGAAAACTTTCAACAGAATTATCTATCACAATTTTTACACACGGGTAGGTGCGTTATTTTCTTTTAAGTTCTTGGCTTAGGTCGCTGTTGTCATTGCACACCAATTTATGTCTCGCATTCGCTAATCTCTCAACGCTCACAGTTTGCAAATTTCTGCTGCTTGAATTTTCAAACAGAGTTTTTAAATTCTGTTTGTCGCCCAAGTCAATCATACTGCAACTTTTGTCCTTTGACATACCTGTCGAGCTGCGGAAAATGGAGAGTAGAGGCAACTCTTTAGAAGGGCAGTTTGGCTTTTTAAATTCCCGGGTTTGGTCGATTTCCTTCTGAACATCCAAAGATTTACTCGATTTGGAGCCATAGAGGGAACTTCGTTTTACCGGAGAAGAGCTTAGACTATGAGTAGAGAAATTATCATTTTGTACTTTTTTGACATCAGAATGTCGCGGAGATATTTCAGTTCTAGAATCCACAGAAAGATTTTGAGAAAGATTTTGAGAGAGATCTTCAGAATTTACTTTCTCATTTCGGTAGTCTTTTTGATTATCGTGACTGGCAACGTTAAGAGTTTTTACAGTTTCAAAATCTAAACTATCACAATCCTGGCTTGTAGAACTGTTGCGAGATTCCTTTTCCACCTTATCGGCAGTTGATTTTTCACTGCTTTGCGTCCTGTCGAGTTTTGACCTGCCAAAGGCAAACTGCTTCATATTTACAGGACTATTGCTTAGAGATTTAGAAATACTGTTTCTCAAAGCGTCCTTCGATTTACTGATAATAGAGTTAATAGGACTTTGGGTTAAGGATTGCCATCCTTGGTAATTCGATAGGGAAAATTTTCCAGGTTGCGAATCGACACACTGTTTCACACTGTCATTATGATAGTTTTTCGTTGATTTCTCACTTTCGTTTTTAGTTCCAATGGAAGTCAGTTCTTTAGCGGTATCAACACTACTGGATTCGCCTAAGTGTATTTCGTTTAGCTTCTTCATACTAGCCTGCAATTCGAACTCCCATTGACTTGAAGTGGATTCCATACCGTCGACTGATCTTCCGCCCAAGTTGTCTACTCGTTGTTTTAGTTCAAAAACGTCCTGAAATTACGAAAAAATATTGATTTATTTATTTAGAGTCCTTATTGTAGAACAAAATAAGATGAATAATATACTGAAATACAAAATTAATTTAAGAAAGTATCTGCTTCTAAAAAATAGAATACTAAAAATAATCTTACATCAAAATCTTGTTCTCTTTCGTCCATATCGGGTTCACTACTGGCTACCGAATTAATTCTACTAATCGTGACTTTGTTCAGTTCTGCCTCATAATTTAAACTATCATGTGGACTGATAAGTTCTGCTCCAACTCCTGGCTCACGTGGTCCATTAGCTACAATATCTAAACAGAGAAAAAAAGTAATTTCTTTATTCTTTTCTGAATTTACTCAGGAAGTTTCAAGTTTAGACTCAATTTAAAAAAAACAATCTACCATAATCTCTTCTTCGTTCGTGAATCTGGTTACTAATTTCTTCTAGAGTCCGTAGGCTAGAGGCGTAAGCGCGTTTTCTTTCTTTCACGTTTTTCTGTAAAGACTCAACTCTTTCCTTTTGCGTTGCCATCATCTGCTCGCACTGAGTTCTCATTTCGAAGTAAGGTCGAGCCTTGATTATTGATCGGCGATTCTTTTCTTCTAACTCTTGAACCTTTTTTTCTGCATCGTGGAAAAGCATAGCTCGTCTGTGATGCTCTCTCGCACATGCAGCTTTTTGATTCTCCGCATCCATCACCTGCAATTAAGTAGAAAAACGTCACTATTTATTACGAGATTCATAGTATAGTATGCATAGTATAGTATTTTATGACAAAAGCTTTTATATGAGCTATAAAATTATCAGTGTTAATGCTTTTATTTTGTTAGTTCATCCATCGTTACGAGTCAAGTTTGATTGATAAGTCAAAATGCATAAATATTTATTTTCCGACGGCTTGTGAAGTTAAAATGTCCTTTACTGTCAACTATAATTCCTCAAATTTAAGCAATATTGGCAATGATGTCTGATGAGTATGCAATTTCTCTGGGTGTTTCTGCAAAATTAGGAATAATTTCTGGAGCATACACTGGGCATCTGTTTAATTGAGGTCTAAGACCTTGTATACCTAGTGATGTTATGCACTTGTATTAACATATACATGTTAATTCTGCCGTTAATGAAGCTACGTCAGTATAAAGCAGTTGATTAGCATTTGTAGACAATACAGGGTACCCATTGATCTATTGACCAAAGGTAGTTATAATTGACATATGGATATGATCTTCTGCGTAGGCGAGTATTGATTTTAGATTCATGTTCGACCTCGTTTACATAAGCATGCTATTTAATTCCATGAATCTATAAATTTGTCAATGATACTGGAAACTATATAATTTCCTTATCTTTTAAACTGTCAGGCAAATAGTTCAATCTGAATGATATTCAAAGACAGAGTTAAATTCTTTAATAGAATCTTCTTTAGAAATTACAATTCTTTTCATAAATTTTGAAGTCATATTTTATTTATAGAAAGACCATCCCACTTGATGCTTTTATAATCAAGGACTATTCGAAACATGTCTTTTACTACTTACTTTGATAGTTGCGTGGTTCAACATATCCTGCCATGCTTGATCAAAGTTCCATTCGTGCTGATTTGCCATAAACTGAGTTTCTGCCAGCGCAACAGTTTCTTTTGCAGCACCATGAATTTCACTGGCTCTCTGAAATAGTTGTGCTTGCTGCTGGCATTGTACCTGAAAATAGAAATATTTTAACTCTATAAATTTATATTGATAAGGACTATTATTAGTCCTGTATTAATAATTTATTGAATTAAATACAGTCGATTCTTACTCGAGCTTGTTGTGCAATTTCTAAAGCTTCGTAGTAACATCTTGCTTTATCAATGCAGCTTCCACCTATTTTATTAGCTATTTCTTTTAATCTCCTTGTCGATTCAGAGAGTAGTTGTCGAAATGCTGTATGAGCTTCCTAAAATATCAATTGATAACTTTTATTAAAATGCGTATGTCATTGAAGGCTATTATTAAAAGTGGAATAATGGTTAGATCATATCCAACTTCTGGGTTGAAATACATTTAATTGAATTTGAATAATACTTCATTTGTTTGATAACAGTATTCAGAGAAGTAGAGAAAGAGAAGCTTTGTGACAGCTATATAAATACGCGACAATTATAAATGATTGCAGACATCCTCTTTCCGTATTGCACACGTAGAGACAAAATGATAGTTTAGTAAAGGGTAGGAATGAATACAAGAGTCTGCCTGTTATTTTTAGATTAAGAACTGAAATTCATAGGCATTGATACTCACATCCAACTCGATCTCGAGTTTATTAATATCATCTGTTGCATTGTTTAAATTTTCCAACTCGATCTGAAACAAAATTTTGTCGTATATAGAATCAATAGGTTTTAGGCGGAATTTTAAATAATATGGTGATTAATGGATTTTACAATACATAAATAAATAAAAATGCTTAATGTTTATTTTAAATTTAAATATATTTAAAACTTTCGTTCAATTATATTTTAATTTATGTAAAATCCAGTAATAATCATCCAGGCCTTCTAGGGCTGCATGAATTAAATTGATTTTATTAATCTAATTTAGGTATATACAGGAAAGTTAGTGCAATGACCTCTTCGTATACAAAAATGATGGGATTGATGAGGGGAGGGGGATATGCGAGTGTCAAGTATCGAAAGAAATGTGCTTTAAAATTTGCGTCAGAGTAAAAAGAGAAAACATTAAATAATACTTTTTAAATGACAGCTGAAAATTTAGACGAAAAATAAATTAAAATTTCCTTTCATTTTTAAATATTATTTTTTTGTTTACAATAATCGAGTGGAAATATCAATAATTATATTATAGATGAATGTTTTGACTGATGGATAAGTATATCATTTTTAACAAAAGATTAACGTGAAAAAGGTATAATAAATAAACTAATCAAAACAAATATTTAAAAAAATGTGATCAGATATTTTTTTTAAAAATAAAATATCACCAGGGAATAGATGTATCTTCTAGTCTTGTGCTCGTAGTAGGAAGTTCTAAAATGGTGTTTTGGAAGGGTTTTCGAAAAGAGAGGGTGACATAACTGTCATAGTAAACATCGTGGGAGACGATCAAGTTGTAAATAAAGTGGGACAAGGTGCCAGGTCGTGTCAGCTAGATCTAGATGTAATCAATGCCTGTAAATAAAATGTCAAACATACATAAAGTACAGGACACCATTTGCACCAAAAAAATTCTTGAATATAGAAATATGAAGGATTGCACTTTTGTCTCGTTAAGGTAGTAAATACACGGAAATTAGGTTAATTTACCTGAATACGGGGATCCAGAGGCCCATCGGCGTCGTCCTCGACGTTCATACTTTGTTTTCTGCGACATTTAATCACGTCATGTTATCTTAAATAATGCAGGTCCTTGCACATTATTTCAACAATTCTGTTTATTTTTTTACGTATCTTTATTCTAAATCCGACACGCACTAGTTTATTTTTATTTTACGTCAGAGTAGATTCGACGCGTTAGTCGAGGATGAGTCGACGCCATTTTGAATCAAGGAAGAGGTTATGCTAGGTCGGGCGTAAACTTGTATCGCTTGTATCAGACATATGTACATATCTTTGCTTATATGTATGTTTATCTCCATTGTTTATACAGTTCTTTATGCAACTTTATAATTATTTTTGTTGTGAAAAGATTTTGTAATTGTTTACGTTCATTCAAATTCCAATCGTGATATTTAGAGTTGAAGTTTTAGCAATGAGAACGAGAGAGATGGACTTTGAAAAAACAAAAATGCAACCGGTCGTACATCAAATTTAAGTAAACCCTTTAATGCTGCCCCTGAACAAGGTTTTTTTCTTTGACACTACTGTATAACCGGTTGCAGCAATTTCAATGTGATTCTACCATATAAACTATACGCATTATAATTTAATAATTAATTTATACTACAAAGGTTTTACAATTATTTCTCATTGTTGAATTTTAAAACGGGATATAGAATTTCTTGGTCTGAGTACAATGGCTTCTCACTACTTTTGAATTTTTTTTTGGCCTCGAACCAAAATGCGGCGGGGTTAAATTATGGACATTTTTAATTAAAATAAGTACGCGTAGAATTTTCACGCAGTTGGATTAAATTATTCACTGTGTACAATATTCCGAAAATGATATATGGACTTCGCACGAATCGCACGGAAATGAGTGATGATTCATCACGAACAAAACGGGTAAAGAATGTCGTGAAAAAATTCCAACATATTAGTCATCTAATCAGATAATGCAAACAATGCGAACTATTAAGAAAAATAATTTAATTTTTATAATTTTCATTTTCCCTACATCGGTTTTTTTACATTTATGCAATGTTATGCACTTCTAAATTTATTAAGACAACTATTTGAAAATTTCTAAAATTAAAGAAAATATGCTAAGGTACGTTTATCTGGTCTTAAATATTTAAATTGATAAAAAAATTATTTTAACAGATAAACGTACCTAGGGATATTTTCTTTAATTTCAGAAATTTTCAATTTGATATCTCAATAAATTTAAAAGTAACGTTGCATAGAAAAAATTTCGGTAAGTTAAGGATCAGATAAGTAATAGAGTTTTTTTTTGTGTAAAAAAAGTTGTTCCAGCCACAAACCTATTAAATGAAGCTCATCACGCGCTCATGTATCTATTGTAATGAAATATTAATTATCGTTTGAGTGATGGTTGAATTTCATAGCCATTTGCAGTTTCGATTGGCAGTCACAAATGTAGGTATGCAATTAGTTATAGAATTGGAAATCAAATCATAATATGCGTCATTCACTACTATTTCCGATTCCTAATAGCGACAGAAATTCGCGAGGCACCAGCATTTTATTAATTACATGTTAAGTTAAATGGTGCGTAATGTATAAATAAATTATTTAAAGGTTTGATTACACGCAGTGAATACTAATTATCGTGGAACTTTTTGAAAAAAAAATGCTATGGTTTTACGAAATTTCATTTAATTTTCAGAAATTTTAAGAGTTGTAGTAGGATTTTAAATAATTTAAAAAGATTTAACGATATTTTTGCGAACTATATTGGTGGAAGTATATCTACTGGTAAAGTTAGTGTTTGTGCGATATTTAGTTTTGTGTACATAGTATGGTATATTTTAGTACATCGCGTTTTTATATAGCTTCTGAGCTCAAACAGTAGAGCGATAACTAAGTTTTTAATAACAATTCGTATACGAATATTCAGTACCCGATCGAATACAATTTACTGGAGCTGGAACACTGGAACTTGATTAACAGTAAAATCCCACTGTAATTTACTTGAATGTCTATGTATATATATTACTCTAGTGAAAATGTACTTCACGACGAGGGAATATACTTTATTGGCTTTGCTAGAGATAGTAAAATTGACATAGCCTTTTACTGCTTCGTTAATTTTCTTTTTCTTTAATAAGAATTCAGACGATTCTTTTGTGTGACTTATTTGATAAAAGAAGAATCCAGCGCTTATTCTTATCAGAGTGAAAAAAGTATTATTTAGCATAGTGGCACTTAAAAAGTTTAATTTTTTTCTGAATAAAAATGCTTTTTGAGAAGAATGGATTGCAATAAAACAAGAAATGCGTTTTTAAATTGTTTGTTAATGAATATTGTTATTAAATTAATAATTACATTCATAGAAAGTTGCTATAGAAGAAAATGTACATATAAAGCCTGGAAATTTCTTTTAAAGGTTAGCTATTTGAATAGTTACTTCTTCAGTCATAATTTTAAAAAGTTTACTTTAGTAAGGATTACTATAGATTTAAACATAAATAGTTGCAAAGTACAAACGATCTCCCTTTTATTTTATAAAGATTCTTATTCTGGTTCAAGTTGAAGTTAAAGCTATAGGTAGAAAATTGGTTCTCTGTTACAGCTATTGGTCTTAAAAAGATATAGGAAATTGTATCTAGGAAAATATCACGGAAATGGTTATCTCTTTTTTATGATTGTTTGTAGAAGGATCAAATGAAACGGGTCCATTTTTTTTATAAAATGAATTGAGGACTTTCTTGGTTCAATTTAAATAGGCTTAACTGAAATTAAAATTTGCAATAATTATTTAATTTACTTATATTAACATTTATATGATATTAATGGAAAAATGCAATTCACTGTTTGGTCATTTTTATACGGGTTCCAGAAGTATTTTGTGTAAGCAAAAAATTTCAAATAAATTTTCATCAACTTGGTTAAGATAGGAAATGAAAGTTTAAATTTATATGTCCATTCGTGTATTTTCATGTGACTTTATTTAACGAGGTTGGCGACGTAATGGCAATTAAACGTATAATGTATATCACGAGAGCAGTAACGGATTTTTTTCTACGGGTATATTTATTGGCCCAATTTAACATGCTCTTATTTAGCTTGTTTCTGTACAATTAAAATAAATCGAAAAGCTAAAAAAACTAATTAGTGAAATGTCAGCAACAAATTAATTAAAAATAGTTGTATTATACTGAATTATAGGATAAGAGCACTAATTATTATTTATAAGTTAATTTTTCATTCATTTCCATACAAGCTTTTTCGGGAATATCAGAACTTTCTTATTTTAGATAAAACATTGTTCTAACTTGTACGGAAATGTTTAATATTATATATTTATTTTTAAACATTATATGATGCATAATTTACTTAATTAAATGTCTAAAGGATTTTCTCTGTCTCCTTCTAACCAAAGATTCGAGAAAACCACTTTGTTGAGATTTTGTTAAAAGGTTTCTCGTGTTTCGACACAATTGCATTTTTTCTAAACTATTTCATTTGAACAACTCTCTTTGCTGTTTACTTCTTCGCATAGATTTCAAAGTACCTAGCATTTTCTTTTAAAATACGTACTAAAATATTTTGAATAATATTACTAATTTTAAAATTAAAACAATCAGAGATAAAAGTTTCTGTATATTTTATCCTTTCTGGTTCTAAAATATTCTGAGCCAATAAAGTTGATAATAAAATTTTAGAAACATTCTCCTTTGTGTCAAGTAGAAAATTGTATTAATATCATTCAAATTAGATTTCCTTAGTTAGAGAATTCTGAAACCTTGAAACTAGACGTAAAGTTATCTGACAGAGATAACAGTGAATTACTAAGTTAGAATACTGAAATATTTCAGAACTTAGTTTGAAATATCTTAGAAAGATTCATCTGCACTCATGTGCTTTTGTATTCTGTTATATTCTTTTATTTCGTTTTGTACTGTGTTCTTTTGGAATTAGGTCAACAATTAGTTGCAAATTATTAAAATCTATATTCATATCTTCGCTTTTGTGATACAATTTATGAACTCTAAAGTGATTTTAATACATTTTTTTATGCTCAGCCAAGGGAATGACAGGAAAAAGCCATCTGAAAATTACCTTCTGTTGCTATTCAACCTTTTGATGACACGTTATTTCTTCCCCGACAAGCGTAATCTGTCGTTCGCGTCTCCAGGTCGTAGCTCTTTAATTAATCATACATCCTTCAGTTTTGAGTAGAGCCTCAAAAAAATCTGAAGTGAGGAAATTATGTTACAAGAGTGAATAGAAGATTTCTGGTACTTTTTCCGTGAAAGTTCAAGTAAGATTCTTGACGACATAGAAAAAATCCTCGTTAAGCTTGAATTGACGATACGACGACGTTGACGTAGGCGTCGGCGTCGGCATCGGCATCACTGAGGTGGTTTACTTCTGACAAATTAGTATTACCGAACGGGCAATCAGCCCTTAAGTGTCAATGGGAAGACCGGCGATTTTTCAAAGAAATCTTTTCTTCAAACGGATGAAGAACGAGTTTAATAACCTGGAATGGATTGACGATAAAGCAAAAACTTTCGTTAATTACCGCTTCAATCAATATAAAAGAAGGGTTTTTGTTGGATTATTAAATCTATTGAAATTTCTCTTTGCTTCTGTTTCAACCTCGGAAATTCCTGAAATTAAATTTTTATTTCACTATTACAGTTTCCATTTTTCATCTTCAAGTTGCATTAAAATTTGGAAACATTTTAGTAAAGATGGGCACATTTTAAAGAGAATGTAAAGCTAGATAAAAATATGCTACACTTTGCTTGAATGATGAAACTTATTTTAAAAGAAAGAAAAATAAATTTTTACTTCGAATTATTAAAATATTATAAAAGTTTTGATTTAAAACATGTTTTTCTCTGAGTGTAGAATGGAGTAATATGATCTATACAATACAGGGTTGAAATGTATCATCACATTCATTTTCACCGTTGTGCAATACACGTTTAACTGAAGTAATCCTCTGGTGGGCATTTTCATACCTTCTCTCTTAAAGTGGTAATTACCTAATCTAGCATGGGTCTATAGCTACTTAATCCAATTCAGCTTGGTAGCTCGGTAGAATTATCTGTAGTTGTAGGTACAAACTTTGGGAACTGGAAAATGCCGTTTGTCACAATTACCTGATGTGGAAAGAGTAGAATCGTGTGGTACTATTGGTTGTGGCGAGGTTTGCGGAGGACGTTAAAATATTTTACTTTTTTCCTCGGGGATATGAAAGTTTGCCGAGGTGGATATATAGTGGAGTGAGAAAGCAATCGTTTTTCTACTTCGAAACCTTTGCTATATACACACTTGAAGAACTTTCAAACTACAGAACTTTAAAATCAAAATGAACTTCTAGATTGTGTTGCAAAATTTGTTTGTTTTTGTTGTACTTTCGGAAGCTATTCTTTCAAAAGAATTAGAATTCGATGTGTTGATAAGTGTTGGTCCAATTTAAGTGCATTGAATGCAGTAAACATGCCAAGTTCTTCAATGTATCTAGCAAACAAGGAAGAAAAGAAATTTTAACTTATTTTCGTTTAGAGCTAGGAAGCTTTGAAATTAATTCTTCTTGCGACACTGATAAAGTTTCCTTGTGAAGCATCCCTCTTATTGCTGAAGCTCTTACTTTACCTCCATTCTCTTGGCAGTAACATCCCATTATGTTTCGCGATCAAAATTGTTTCTCACGATCTTTCTCCACTTTAGTAACTACACGGGTTCTTGAGATCCGGTCTCCTACCAATATCCGAGAAAGATAAAGGCGCCCATACCGCCTCTATATTATTTGTCGTGTTGAAAGCTGTGAGTACCTACCTACAGGGTGGTTTCAAAGCATCGAGTTTCGATTATGAGAAAAAAGAAAATCTAATAAAAACAGAACAAGTGTGCTGATCGAGGTATTCCTTACATGTTGTATTCGAAAAAAAATACTGGAAAATTCATGAGATATTGAAGCTTTTTTGCTCGAATTTTCTTCCAATTAAAAATTTATATGGGTCACGGTCATATAAATTAAGTTTTCGAATTTAAATACATTGAATTTTTAAAGTGAAAATTGTAATTGATTAGTATTAGAAAATGAAATAGGACTATTTTGGATTCTTCAAAAATAAACTGTAATTTTCGAATTTACGAATAAAAGGTAGATAAATGGAGAGAGAAAAATGCAGTTTAGTGGGCACTTTCAGTGTTCATATGGCCTGATCTTATCGAATGCATTTTAACGATCCGTAAAAATGTCGGTTTCGTTTCAAGAATGCAACATCGTGCAAGTTTAAAAATGACTATTGGCCACTTATTCCTTCACATTTTCTATCTTACGAGGATTTATCTGAGAAATTGCGAGGCTGCAAAGAGCTTGAGATGGTTCTCGTATCGAGAATATTGGATTTTCCTTTAGTTTATTCGCCAGTCGCAACTAGATATGCGGTATTCCCAGTTTTATGAGTTCTTCATCAATACATGCTTTCAAGTACTCAGAAGAGAGGAAAAGAAATATTTTCAATAAATTTCTCGGAATATAGGCTTGTTATATAAACTCTGAAAATATATTTTTTAACACTAACGAATTTATTTCAATTGTGAGTCTAAAAAATAGCGTGAAAATTCCGAAAGCCGTGTGAATTGAAAACTTTCTTCCTTTAATTAAAAATATCTGAAATATAAAAAAGGGTGTAATGAATGATTAGATTATTGGTGTAAAAAATGTGGAGAAAATTCCTTAAAAAGAGGCAGATATAAAGAACTCTGGTAGAAACTTATGAAGGTGGTGGATTTTACGAGAGGGATCTTTATTATACATTGTCACGACCTTGCGAAACTTTCCCAATTTGACGAGCAGTGTACATTATAAAATTTTCTCAGTTAAAAACATACACAGAGAAATTGTAATTCAATTTTTTACTATCTGGATGTTAAGTTTAAATATATTTTTATCCGTGTAATGGTATTATATCTACACTTACACATAACTTTATAAAAAAAGAAAATCTGCATAATAAAAAACGACCCGCTTGAGAAACTACGGAATGAATAGAAAATATCTTCCGAGTTTCGAGTGACTCGCTAGGGTAAAGAATTTAGATTTCTTTTATATGGAATTTAGAAAGCTCCCTACTGAACAGTCAAATTCGTCAAAGACTAGGTTTTTCGATTGCATGATACGATTGATGGAAATACTGGAAACGTAAACAATATATTGGCTTTTCAAGAGAGAGGAATAAAGACGCTTTATCTTTTCCTGGGTAGATAAAGGCACCAAGTAAAGGGTTGTAAAATATATATATATATATATAGACGAGAAAGATATAAGAGGATAAAGGACATTTTCCTTATAGATTCCTCCTCCTTATAGATGAAAGTCTTCAAACCGAATGAGGTTTAAACTTGCGATATGAAAAATTCTTTTGAAAAATTTTTCATATTTTTTTAAAGACTGTCTTTAAAAAGAATTTTTCTCCTATGAATCGTTCTAAAATATTTCCATAATATTTTCTAGATTTACATCTAGAATAAATCAAGTCACAATTTTCTACTTGTTGCACAATTGCACATATTTCGAATTGTCTATTCTTGCAGAACATTTTTTAAGTCTGGTCCAGGTTCGGCGGAACAAACTGTTAAAAATATCACTAATATTTTTAAGAACTTTAAAAATCTGTACTTCTTTTCTTTTATAGTTTAACTTGTAAAGGCCAATTTATGAGATTACTTTGTAGCTGTTCCATTAAAACTTGCACACAAAAAACCTTTAGTAGAGAGCGATAAAGTAAAGTTGTAAAATCATTAACGAGGGGTGAAAACGGTTACGTATATAAAAATCAAATACACACATATATACATATGTATATACATTTATTTAAGTATCTATTTATATGGAAAAATGTAGTCTATGTAAGTCTAAAAGACAATTTATAACTATTTTTTTCGTTGAGTGAAGAAGTAAGGTGAAAAAGTACTTTATTCTTAAAGGGTGGACACATCCTTGAAGTTAAAATATCACCGTTGTAGTAAAAAGTTTATTGTTTGTTCAATAAACTGGTGAAGGACAAGGCTATCGGAAAATCAATTGCAATTTTTTAATATAAATAAACTTTTAAAATAACGTGAAGTTTTTAAGAATTTAATTAAAAACATTCATGAAAATGTATCACTATATAATAAATAAGTGGAATATCTGTAAAGGTTTTAATTTAACTTTCAGTGAAATTTTTCTCAAGCATCAATTGTAAGAAAAACTTTAAAATTTATGGGTTCTACTTTTATTAGAATTTTAATTGAGCCAAGATTCTTCTGGATTGGAAAATTTCACTCTTTTTAATTAACTTGAAAAAGAATTTGATAATGAATGTTTACCATTTTTCATCACCGAAGAAAGAGATTTAACGAAAGTACGGGTAGGAAACTTGAAACTAATAGAAGTTATCCACTCAACTGACACAACTTCCTGCGAGACCGGAACTTTACCCAAGGTATTTCAGTACCACCGGGATTTAATGAATTGTTATTTGTCAAGTCTGATGTCACACTATAATTTCACTTCAAGTCAACAAGCTGTTTACCTTCATTCGTTTTTCTATCATTTATCATTCACGCTCTTTCTATATTAAATGAAATTCTAACATTTTATAGGCGCTGGAAAAGTTTGATTGAAAGGATAAAGGTTAAAGCTTCAGACGTCGTGCCTGACGATTTTTTATAAATATATTGGAATAAAACGAAATTCCTTGAAATTCTTTTAAAATCCTTTAAAATTTGATGAAATCTTGTAAGTTGTCATGAACTTCAACCTAATATTGAAAAGTATATTTCTTTGGTTTAAGCTTGTTGATTTTCTTGAGTGTCAGTAATGTGTTTTATTTTCTCATATTAAAAATGAAATAGTGTTTCACAAGTCGAAAAACAAATCTTTATGGAAATAAAGAACGCATAAAAATGTGTACACTTCTTTATTGAGTTGCAAGGTAAATTACAAAGTCCATTTTCTTTCACAAAAGTTTTTTTATTTCTTAACTTTTCTCGGGTTTACAGCAGTCTAAACATTGTGGAATTCAATTCACAAGGATGAAAAAAATTCAGAAACAATTATTTTGAAGGCTCAACCCAGCCTCCACATTTAAATTTTAAATCGAGTTTCCAAACAGTATTTAAAATTTCTACCTTCTGATTGGATTTAAAAGAAAAAAACCATTTCTTCTGTTCTAAAAGTATAACAAATTAAAATTCCACACGCTGCATTTCTTCTACATTTTTGTAATAAATATTATTTTGTGGTCAGTTATAACATTTGGAATGTATGTTTTCATATATTTTTGGTTTAGAACACTTTGGAATTTATTTATGCTTTATTAAAATGTGATTGTGCATTACAAATCAATTTTATTCAATCACGAATATTTTCTTTAAATTTTCCGTTAAATGTTTATAAATAGATTCTAAAATTTCGAATGTTTTTTTTCGAAGTTTCTGAAGAAATTCTATTTTTAAAGGGTACCTTTTCATGACAATAATATTTATTTTCTTCGTGATTTAATAAAAGCGCATTCTCGATGTTTCTCTCTCAGTCATTATCAATTTTTTGATAATCTTTCTTAGTCTATTTATCGCTTTCAATTTTTATGTTCATTTCGTTTCCACCTATTTCCATACACGCATTGTACGTATAGATATAGCCGCATAAATCTTTCCACTAAAGATTTACAGCAGGTATCACAAATTATTTTAACAAAATTTACACTGAATAGTCAGACACCTAAGTACATTTAGAATTTCATAAACGTGACTCAGTTGTAGCCACTGTGATCTTTTACCTTAAATTCTAAAGATAATGTACATTGTGTGTCCTATTCCCATTCAGGAAGTTATGAAATTGATGTACCAAAAGTTTTGAACGTTCAAATGAACGAAATATTTTTTCCCAATTCTGTTTTATCTAGAAACGTTATATTTCAACTACAAATAACCATAGACATTATAAATGTCTTCCATATTCTTCTATAAAAAATTAATGTTAATGCAAATTAATTAATGTTTGAGCAATTTTTATACCTTAAAATACAATCAATACAAAATTTCGTTCATTTGAACGTTCAGAACTTAAATCACATTGAAATTGCTTATACACCTTCAACAATAGGAGTACCGAATACAGTTTTAAAACCAAACAAATTGATTGGCATTTAATTTGAGCTTGTATTTGTGTTATTTCGTTGTTATTTTTTAATAATCTCTGAAAACTTTCAAAAAATGATTATTAAAAGTTCTGATTAAATTAAGCTTATAGATAAATATATAATTAATTTCAGAACTTCATGAGTGAGAAAAAAGACAGTGTTTTGCCTAATTTTGATTTTTATTTTTGCGAAATGATTTTATAGTGAGAGTTTTTCAATTATTAAATTATTGTACTTGCATTTACTAAATAGTATAATAAAAGCTTCATATTGAGAAATTTTTTCCTGAAAACAAACATTTTATCGCTAAAAAAATAATTATTTTGCAATTAAGTTAAAAATTATTATTTTTCGCTGCGTATATAATTCAGGTTGATCTTATTGCCTTTGATAAAATTTCATAACTCTCACTTGGTAACAGTCCTTTGGAAGTCCATGTATTTGTTGTAATCGTGTTATTATTCTTTAATTAATTTATATTATATTTATCCTTACAACTAATTTACATGATTCGACGTGATTTATTGCAACAAAAAAGCAGTTTTACTAAAGACTGATTCCATTTGAAATCATGCACTCAAACTTAAGGAACACTTGTTTCGAGAAAATCCATTTTTTAATAGAAAACATGAAGTCTTAGTATACTAATTTTGCTTTAAAAGATTAAAAAAAAACGGAGGTATTTATTTATTTTTTACAATAATTAGCAAAAGATCTTTTATTCTTAATTCTGTAATAACACTTATAACTATGTGTTCCCACATATTTGTGTGCATATTTATGTACAGTGTTCGAATATGTGATAAAATGCATGTGAATTTAAGAGACGAGTGACATTGATAGGATGTTGGCGATCAGGTTTATCCGGTTTAACCGAGATTCTGCTCTAAAACATGCATTTAATTAGACTATATAAACATTTTCTTGTTTATTAGATAACACCCATACATTAATTAATTTATTTAGTTATGTACAATGATGGTCCATTATCGCATTTTCATAACTGCTTAACGTTGTCATTTTTCCCCTTACTACACTTAAATATATTTTTCGCTTTTATTTTCACATTTTTGTATTTAGGTTACATATAGATAAAGTTTTTTTTTTAATTTCGGCGAGAGCAGAATTAGTAAGGCAGTAATTTTACTAAAAAATTAAGTAGGTAGTTTAAAGGCTTTATTATATTTAGAAGAAAGTACTATTGTGCTTTAATGTAATGCTGTTAATTCGATAAATTTTAAAATATTTTTATTTGTCACTTTCCCTTTAAGGTCTAAGAATTTTTTAAAGCCAGCCTTTGAAATGTGTTCCTTTAGAAATCCCCCACCACTAAACAAGGTTTCTTCGTTCTGGAGGAGGACTTACGCGACTTTAAGACGTTTTTGATACCCTGGGATTTATCTTAGGTCTTCCTTAATTTTGCAACTGTCGCAAAACTAGAATTAACAGAATAAAAATATTATTAAGTCAGGGCTTAATTCTTTAGGCCTTTGGGAAAATCAAAATTCAAGCAAAATAAGTGAATAATTTTAGAACATTCAAGTGTCTTGAGATGATTTCACATGTCGTCAATCCCTCATTTGAGTCAGATATTTCTTTTAGATAAATATTACAAAAATGTATTAAACTCGATTATTAAGAAATGTAGATAGTAAAGATCGTATTTTGTGCTACGAGATATTTCTACCATTTGAAAATGAAATTTCTCCTTTTAGTTCAGGTTTGAAGAGAGAAGTTATCGATGCACGAGGTGTAAATTTCACGCCTGGCAAATGCAGCAGTCGGCACTCGACATCATTTATTAATTAACGGTTTTTTTAGACTTTTTATTTCGACTACTCCACTGCCATATTCTTTATAGAATTGAGAAGCTCGATGCAAACTTTAATGGACCAGTGGAAAAAGTCAAATACCCTCAAGAACAGGCCTCTCGAGTGGGTACATATAATGTCTGTGACTTATCGATTGCACTTTCATGCAATTTCCATTCCTTTCTCGGTCGTAAAATGCAATCCAATACTATTTGATTTCCTCTTTTCATGACTTCCACTTCTGCTCTCTGCTTCATTATTATTTAAATTTGGTTTAACAATTACAATTTAAATAATGTGTCATATAACTTGTATTCAGTCAGAATTTTGATATGTTCACTGCAATTTACGCCATTTTCATTCATGGTACGAATACCAGATCAGTGTTTTATGTCCATCGAATTTTACGAGTATTTCTAAACTTGATAGGAGAGTCCTGAATTAAACTGGTTTGATAATATTTCCCAATGAAAAGAACGTCGGTAATTCAAAGTTTTCAGATTTGTTGACAAGCTTCATTCAGTCATCTCGTAAATTGATAAGTTTGCTTTCAAAATACACCGTGTTGCGAAAAATAAAATGCATTCTATTCGATCTTTTATATTATATGGGTATTTTCATGAAAGGAGTTTCGGGAAGAACTCAAATCAAAAGTTTTTAAGTGCCTCGAATGTACTACTTTCAATAATATTTTCAATTGATATTATCTATTAATAGAAATGTTGACATTTAAGTTTTAGTGAATGTGAAATAAGGATTGAAGGAATATGAAAGTGAAATTTGCAACGTTTGACAATGAAAAATAATTTTTCGTTATCCTAAACGATGCAAACTTCAGTTTCGTTGAAGGAATTGAAAAAAAAAAACACTTTCTGCTAATGTGATTTATTCGACTCTTTTATGTCAATTATTTCAATCAATATTGTACATAAATTTGCTTTAATTGCGTTCGTTGGTACTTTCTCTCGAAATTTGAATATTTTATTTAGAAAATCAAAAAACAAAGAATGTTTTTTTTTTGTAATTTAGTATATTTGTGCACTGACTAATCCTTTTTCTTTTGGTTTTTTTTGAAATCACAAGGACCATTTTTAATGGGTTATTCAGTTCTTTGACAGTAAATAATTTGCATATTACTTATTTGATATTTATAATTAAGTAGAACTTTATACAGTTCATAACGTTAAGAAGATTAGAAAAGACTATAGGTGGATTTCTAATTGCGATTTTCATTTTTACAAGAACTAACTACTTCTACATGTACATTTACATCAGTCGCACGATAATTCGTCATCCAAGAATCAGAGTAAAAAGTAGTATTTCATATAGCTATTTATACCTTGGGCGTTGAAAGCTTTGATTAGAAATTAATGAATGTCTCGTTAAATGAAAACTGAGATGTTTGAAATTCGCGCCGAAAAAATATTTATATTGGAAAATATATGATGATTCTTGGCGGTAAATTGATATAATTTTTTTTTAAGGCAGACTCAAGTGACTCTTGGGTTACGAAAGTGCTTAGAATTTATTTTTAATAGGGCTTTATTTTAAGGGGGCTTAAAGCAAGAATCTTTTTTTGCTTCAAGCTCTCTTAAATCTAGGATACAATAGATCCGAAGGGTGAAAGCTACAAGTTTGTTGAAGTATTTTCGGAATGTATATAGTCGACTAAGAAGACACAATGTTATCCGTTAAACTTAAAAATTATTCTATTTAAATATTTTTAAAAACCAACGTAAAAGGGGCAGTTTTAAAAAAATATTGATATGATTAAAGTTTCTTTTGATGCAATAATTAATGGTATAGAAATAAGTGAAGAAAATTTTTGATAATTTGCTTGAGAATTTTTTGTTTTTGATCATAATATGTTTTTACAAATTCTTTCCTGGACACACGATGTGTCGACAAAGGCGACTATTTTCTTGACCTTGCAGAAAAGGTGAAATATTTTCTGTTGGAATATGTTTCACTCGAATAAGGAAAGTGGTGTGTAGCTAGAATAGAGGAAAATAAAGGAAAAAAGAAACACACGAAAGTGAATTTGAAAGTTAATGAAGTTTCACTCTGTAGTCGATGAAATCTAATTTGTGGCAATTGTAAACATTATACAGTTTCACAAGCTGAGAATTTTGATCGTTTGCTTTTCACGAATATTTTCAAATTTATTACTTGAGGTTCTTTTATATAAAAACTCATTTTCCCTGCAAATGAATGATATTAAAAAGTAGAATAGTTTTAGAAAGTCCAGAGTGAATTCAGAGACTTTTTGATATGTAAAGCTTGTGTGAAGGTGTTGATTAGAGCCACGTACATCCATTTGAATTTCCAATTGTTTAAAAGTGTTTGACAAATAATATGTTTGAACTTATTATTTTAATGATAATCAGCATTGATACATATGTATATATTTTTATTTGTCTTTTTTTTTAATGAAAATCAGACAATCTTAGTGAGCGATAAAAGTATGTTTACGATTGAAAAGAAGAAAAACGAAGACATAAATTGCGTAACCTCCACCCTAAACCCATTCCTACATGTAATGACGACCGCCCATTCTTCGGCCAATGGTGCTTCTTCTGTGTCTGCACAGTAGCCGCTTGAAAGCACTCCTGAATTCCGGTGAAAATACCGTGTAGATTGCCGGATTCAAAGTGGAATTCAAATATCTGTAACAGCAGCGTAAATTCCCATGGAAATAATGCAACTGTTTGAGAACATGTAGACTTTACTGTAATCTAAGTAAAGGCAGACGACAGATCTTTACAGTAAAGTAAAATAAAATGACCACCCAGTTTGTATATTTTATGATTCTTTTCATATAAAGAATATATTTTTTTATTTGATTATTAAGATATAAAATAAAGATCCTATTTCATTTTATAAAAAAATGCACTTTAATGCAAATAATGAAATATTGGGAGTGCTCGGCTTATAAATTGGCTGGTAATTTTATTCTTCATTGCTAAGTTTATTGTGGAATGTCTATTTAGCGTTTATGATTTTTTGCTTTTTCATAACTCATAACTTTATATTAAAGAATTCCTACTTGCAGTTTATGATACTCATATACGTCAAAAATCTAATAACATATTTTTATACTACTTTTTCATTAAGGCATACCATGAAAACTTGTTTTGTTAATTTTATGAATATGAGACAGTAGTATTGAAGTAGTGATTTTTAATTGTTTATTCATTGTTATTTAATTATTTATTCTGGGAAGCTTCCAGGAATATTGTTTGTAGGAGGTTCACAAGAGGACTAAACTGGGTTCAAGAAGAATCAGAAGAGGATTTGGTCGATTACGTAGGACCAATGAAGGCTTTATTTGGAATCATGTAGGACCAAAATGTCGACTTGGGATAAAATAAATAAATAAATTTTTGTATGAAAATACAATACCCCAGCCACTGGAAGACGGCCACAAGTTTGCTACTGATGTCGCAGGTCTCACATATTGGAAGCAATATGGCTATAATAAAGAAGGGAAGCCAACAGCAGACGAAAGCTCCTGTGATGATGACTAGTGTTTTAGCTGCCTTTCTCTCGCGTTTTGAGTCGGCTGCTATTTTTTTTCTACGATGTACCACAGGACGAGGGGATGCGTCCATTGTCGACGGATCCGGATCCAAGTCATTATGGTAGGAAGTTTTTTCCGGCGACGTGTTTGGCGAACTCGAGGTCGTCAATGCCGTAGTATTCGTGGTCGTGGTAGTCTCTGCGAACAACAAAAACCGACCAACTCAATTGAATGTCGCTTTCTCGTTGCTGCAAACTCCATGAAATTCGAAAAAAAGCTAAAATAAAATGGAGTGCTGCATGTTGAAAAAGTTTTATTTTTGCAATTTTTACTCGAATATGCGAAGCAAAAAGAGATTTTTATATTTGCAAATTTTTCAGGCTTTTTCTTTCTATTTCGTCATTCATTTGCATTAACAATTTTAGAATTGATGAAGAACCAGTAAAAAATAAATTGTATATCATAATCTTGTTCTATGTTTTGTTTAGGTCTGATTTAGTTAAATCAAAATTTCTCTTTTTTATTATAAATGCTTTGGAATTTAAAGAGAATTTAATTTAATTTAATCCATTATTTATTTATTTATTTAATAAATAAGTAAGTAAATAAATATTTTATTAATTTTTTTATTTTATTTTTAATTTATTTTTTGTATTTATTTATTTTTTATTTATTTATTTTTATTTTTTATTTATTTAATTTATTTTAATTTAAGCCTTGGAATTTAAAAATTATTTAATTTAATTTAATTAGTTAATTAATTTTTTATTTTTTTATTTAATAAATAAATAATAAATAATATATATAAAATAAATTTTTATTTGATTTTTAATTTATTTTTTTTATTTTTTATTTATTTAATTTATTTTAATTTAATTTAATTTAATTAGTTAATTAATTTTTTATTTTTTTATTTAATAAATAAA
Organism: Synergus umbraculus; assembly: GCA_900474325.1. Classification (NCBI taxonomy): domain Eukaryota; kingdom Metazoa; phylum Arthropoda; class Insecta; order Hymenoptera; family Cynipidae; genus Synergus; species Synergus umbraculus. The sequence continues at coordinate 9 of UCOK01018764.1, read as the reverse complement.
TAATAAATA